>QKYT01000002.1:148112-174790 GCA_003550305.1 Glomus cerebriforme
GTTGTTCTTCTTGAGATTTAATGTCAGACCAACCTTTTGTAATATAATAAGCTTTCCAATATTTTGCTCTTGGATTATCCATCTTAGCGTAAGCATCAAAACATTTATATAATGTTATCTTTTCTTTGGTGTTGTTTTTGTGTGCTTCAACTGCTTGTTCAATTGTCATATAATTAAATTCTTCCATAAAATTATTGATATTGATTGACTCAAAATTAATGGACAAATTATCTTCATCTGCTGCGTTTGTGTCAATAGTCATTTTTCGTGATGGAGGACGTCTGTTGCTACTGTTGCTATTGTCGCTACTCATGCTATTGTTTCTATTCAAAGAATCGAAAGGATCAGGACGGCTTGTAGATGTGGGTGTTTCAGAAGGATAATTTTTAAAGATATCCTGAAGATCTGTTAACATCTTTGAGAATATAGGTCGGTGACCTGGATTTGGATGAACGGATTTATTAACAAGCATTTGATATTTCTTTGGAATTTCAGTACCTTCTGTAAATTTTTCTCGATACCCGCCTACTACTTTTGTTGTAAGCTCCAAAAAATCTTCAAATTGTTGGTATGGAATTTTACATTCAGCAATTTCCCAAAGAAGAATACCAAAACTGTAAACTTCACATTTAGTATCATACTTTTCATGCTTTTTATTCTCACATCTATCATTGGATGAATTATTTTTATTTTCCGCTTCTCCTGTAATTCCTCTTCTTAACATCTCGGGAGCACTATACCTAACACATTCTTTATCTACTGTTAGATTACCAGTAGCAGTATTAATTCCTCTACTTAATTTAAAATTTGTAATCTTTGCGACATCATGATCCGTAATTACGATATTTTCGGACCTAATATCTCGATGAACGATCTAAAGAAAAAGAAAAAAAAACATATATATTCATTTATTAATTATTTATAATATTTAAAATATGTAAAATAAAATGCAGAAATTCTTACATTAACAACATTAAGGAAATTTAAACCTTTAGCGATATCATAAGCAATTCTTATTTTCAGTCTTGTTTCAATATTTGCTCCACGCTCTTTAATATATTCACGTAAATTCTTATTTTCTGCCCATTCAGTTACTATATAACTTTTACTTCCATCATTAGTGAGACCATAGAAATGAATGATATTTTGATAATCTTTAAGTTTTTTAAGAATTGTGACTTGATTTTTAACTTGATTAATATGTTCATTTTCTATAATCTTAAAAGCGTATTCTTCTCTAGTTTTTATATGAACGTATTTTCTCAATCTCTCAGTTCGATATCCATCATCAGCCTCTTCATAATCTCCGAATGGAAGTGGAGTTTCTTGAAAGATATTATCGATCTTAGTTTGATCAACACCTTTTATATCTTCTATCAGAATTTGCATGGTTTGTTGCATTTCACTGACTACATCGACGACTACGCTCATCTGAACATTTGTGTCAGTGACTTTACCATCCATACTTTCTATTAAAGCTCCTTGAAACTTTATAACTTCCAATACATCATCTCTCAAAATTTTCATCTCATCTTGTGCATTAAAATGAAGGTTAACCGTTAAGATAAAAGATAACGAACTAATACTACTATCATATTCTTTACTTAATTCTTGATATTTTGATTCAATATTTTTCGAACCTAACAATTTTTGAAGTTTGTTATATTGAGTTATTTCTTCAGCAAACTTTTTCATATTATGAAGAACTTTAACTAATCTTTGTAAACTTTTATAATAATTTGAAGTAAATAAATCTTCTCTCGCTTGTAAAATATTAACAGCGGAATTTGCCGCCGCTATACGTTCCATCAAAATTTTTGTTATATTTTTATTATGTTGAGCCGTTTTATACAAGTCCGTAACTTTATTAAGAATATCGGATACCTCTTTAATGAGCGGAAAGAATTGCGCGAAAGGAAGAACTACTGATGCTGCTGTGTCAATAGCACTGATAACTGTCGAAGCGTGGTCGACCACAGAAGCAGTCGTATCAATCGCTATCTCACTTACTTCTGCCATTTTTCTTTTCTTTAGTTTAATAAAAAAAAATGATTGAGAAAAAAAATTATAAATGCATTTATTTATTTATATAAAAATCATTTCAGGTAGACTTCTACTTTGTCACACATTTGTGCAGTATTAGTAGTCAAAGATAATCATTTTTCTTTGTAAAATTTGGGGGCGTTTTTTTGATGGAATTTGATTTCCGAATTTACCAAGCACAATAGTAAGCTCCTTCCATATAAATAAAGTGTGAAAATCTAATCCGGAACTTAGGGGTTTAAATCATTGTGTTAATTTCATTTAAAGTAAACCATTTTAAACCCCGAATCCTTGTTTTGAAAAAATGCTTGGATTAAAAACAAGGATATCATGAAACTTTTTGAAAAAAAGAGATATATTGTTTATTATTAAGCATGCTTTTGAAACGCGACTAAATAAGCTATGAAGTATCCAAGAAAATTTTTTTTAGTGGTGAATTCAACTGTAACTAGAAGGGCTAGAATTCTAATTTAAATCTATATATAGTAGCATGGTATAATCACATGATTTTAATATATATATATTTCTTTCATAATAATATTTGTGATCATCCTTACAGATGTCATCTACTAAGAGATTATTGCCTCTCGAGGGTATAAAAGTTATTGAAATTGCAGGATTAGCGCCTGCTCCATTTGCAGGAATGGTGTTAGCAGATTTTGGAGCAAGCGTAATCCGAATTGATAAATCAATCCATACGTTTAACATGGACGTTTTATCGAGGTAAGATGAAATAATTTTCAACAGAAATTATTCATTACTTTACATTTTTCTCTTGAATATTGTAGAAATAAACGATCGATTTCCATTAATTTAAAATCTCCAATTGGAACCTCAATCCTAAAGCGATTAATTTGTTGCAATACTGACATATTGATCGAACCATTCCGACCTGGTGTAATGGAAAGATTGGGATTAGGACCTGATGTATTGTGTAATATTAATAAAAAATTAATTTATGTTAGACTAACTGGTTTTGGTCAAAAGGGTATGTTATTTTGTTAAAAATAATTCGTTTAATTAAGATAATTAACAATTTTTTTTTTTGTACAGGTAAATTTTCTAATATGGCAGGACATGATATTAATTATCTTGCAGTTTCTGGTGTATTATCGGTAAATATTATATTTTTGAAATTAATGTTTCTTCTATATTAAAATTTTACTAATTTTCTTTTATTATAAGTTTCTTGGAAGAAAGAATGAGAATCCCATGTTTCCATTAAATATTCTTGGTATTTTCATTTTTTTTTTTTTTTTTACCATTAGGAAAATTTTTAGGTGTAGGTTTAAATGCATTTGAGTTTATATAATTTTATAAATTAATTTATTTTTAATAGAATTTCTATTTCTTTTTTTCTTTTTAATAGCCGATTTTGCTGGGGGTGGTTTAATAAGTGTATTAGGTATTTTATTAGCATTAATTGAAAGATCAAAATCAGGAAAAGGTCAAGTAATTGACGTTGCAATGGTATTTATATTTTATTTAAATGTTTAATAACACTATTAAATTATTATAAATAATAAGCCTTATTAACAATTATATATTTTATTTATATAGGTTGATGGAGTAAAATATTTGTCAACTTATCCTTATTTAATGAAACTAACAAATCAATTGTGGACTAAATCAAGAGGAGAAAATATTTTAGACGGAGGTGCTCATTTTTACGAAGTTTATAAAACTAAAGATAATAAATTTATGGCTGTGTAAGTAAAAGTATAATTTAATTATTTTGTTTTTATTAATTAATTTGGTTATTTATTATTTTTTTATTCTTTTCAATCAAGTGGTGCTATTGAATCACAATTTTATGCAGAATTATTAAAAAAATTAAATTTAGATGCAAGTTCTTTACCTTTTCAATTAGATAATTCAAAATGGAATGGAATGAAACAATTATTTACAAATATATTTAAAACTAAAACACAAGAAGAATGGAATCAAATATTTTATAAGAGTGATGCATGTGTTACTCCTATTTATGAATTAAGTGAATTAAGTCATAAAGTACCTGAACCTGCTCCTAAATTATATAAAACTCCTGGTAAATTAATTAATATTAATGATAAGAATTACTTCTTAAAACCTGGTAAACATAGTAAAGAAATTTTAAAAGAACATGGTTATAGTGAAAGTGAAATTAAAGAATTTTCAATTAAAAATGTTGTTAATGGATTAAATTATTCTAAAAGCTTTTTATAATATATAACAAAAATCTTATTGAATTCCTCAAAATTTCAAATCTATGTTACCATTTTATAATATCTTTAATGTTATTTTAAGAAAGAAATCAATAGGAATACTGATATACTGTATATAATTTCAAAGATGAATATGGAATTACGAACTAAAATAGATTTAATATAACTATTAAAATTAAAAAAGATTTATTAATTACGTAATCCAATAACTTTATAAACTTCTTCTAAATTTCTTTTTGCAATTTCATTAGCTTTATTCGCACCATCCTCAAGTACACTTTTTACATATCCTTCTTCTTTTTTTAACCTCTCAATCTCTTTTTGAATCGGCTGTAAATATTGCACAACAATCTCTGTAACAGAATCTTTAAATGTTTTACTATCACTATTCTTGTATTTATTTACAACTTGTTCAATCGTTAAACCTGTAAAACTGGAATAAATAGTAATTAAATTGGAAATACCGGGACGTGTATCAGGTGAATATAAAATGCCTTTTTGTGAATCTGTGGTAGCTCGTTTTATTTTTTGAGAAATTTCTTCAGGTGAATCTGTCAAATTTATTCTAGAATATTCAAATGGCGAAGATTTTGACATTTTTTTTGAAGGATCTTTAAGTGATAATATACGTTTTGCTGGAACTATTCATTTATAATTTTTAAATTAAAATTTTAGCCTTTAATTAAATTATACAGAAAAAAAACAAGAAAAAAATTGATTTACATATTTACATACCAAGAATAGTTTGTGGTAATGGAAATACATTTTTTTTGTAAAATTTATTGAATTTTTCGGCTATATCTCTTGTTAATTCCAAATGTTGAACTTGATCATCACCAACTGGTACATGAGTAGATTTATAAAGTAATATATCAGCAGCTTGTAATACAGGATATGCAAATAATCCTAAATCCAATCCAATTGATATATCAATATCTTCTATTGATCGTATATTTTTTTGTTCTTGAAATTTGGTCTTCCATTGAGTCATTCTTGATAACCATCCAATTGGTGTAATACAATTTAATATCCAAGATAATTCTGAATGTGCTGATACCTTTGATTGTTCAAAAATTAAACATTTTTTTGGATCAATTCCACAAGCCATTAATATGATTGTCATCTCAATTTTACTTTTCTGCAACATTTTAGCATCTTTTTGAATTGTGAGTGCATGTAAATCAACTATTGAATATAATACCAGTTCAGATGATTTATTATTTTGTAAAGATACCCAATTCGTTATAGCTCCAAGATAGTTTCCTAAATGTGGTACTCCTGTTGGTTGAATTCCCGAAAATGTTATTCTTTTTGGATTATCTTTAGTTACATAATTTCTCTAATATTAAAGGATTAGGTATCTATTAAATATATATTTGTATTCTTTTTTTTAAAAATATAAAATTTTCTTTTTCTTACCAGATTCAAAACAAATTTATTCTTATTCATTAATAAAAGTAGTGATTTATTTTTTAACATTCTAAAGTTTCATTGCCAGTGAAAAAAAAGATAATCAATACTATTTATAATTTATTACTGAACATCATTTCCAATTATAGCGTATTCTTATTTCCGAATTTTATTTATTGTATTAATGATCTATTTTTATTAAAAATATGAAGTAAACATTACATATCTAAAGAAATATCTTATTATCTAATTAGATCAGATCCAGCTGAGATGATTCTTATTGTTCATGTATCCGCAGAAACTAAGGGATCACTATGCTCATCACTAGTATTAGAAGGTGCCGGAGAATTAGATATAGATGAAGAAATAGATGTAGTTTGATATGGAAGTTGTAAATAATTATAATTATTGATTAATGAATCTCCAAACAACTGAGTTTCTGAAGGAGGTAAAATATCAGCAGCAAAAGATGTAGGTGGAAGAATCAAATGAGTGGTAGGATCATAAATTGAATTGTTATTTTCTGTGGATTCTTCTCGTTTAATTTCAGGAGTTTGTTCTATTTGCTGCTGTTGTTTATTGTGTTCATCCATAATGGTGATTGTTGAAAATTCTGTAATAGCTTTTAATTGTTCAGAACATTCTTTAGCTTCATTAATTTTGCTTTGAGTATCTAAAAAATTTTTGTTATCCATTCTAAGCTTCATTTCTTCTTGCGCTATTATTTCTTTCATCTGAATGATGAATTGTGTTCGGTTTGTAATATTCCTTGTAATTAAATTTTGATGTTCTGTCAGCACTCGAAGAAGATAATCAAGTTGTTGCGAAAGAATGGATGGACTCGGCTTTTCTACAAGTCAAAAAACTGTTAAATCATTAAATTTACTAAAAGTTGTTAAATGAAAGTATGTCTATACCCTCTGCTTCCATTACTTCTGTCCAAAGTTTTGTTACTTTTCTTCCATATTCTTGAATGATAGATTCTAAGTCTACAATATTATGTGTAGTCGTCACCAATTTTGCCTAAATGGATATTTACTGTAAGAATAACTCATTAAGAAGATAATATTAATTTTTTTATTCGACACATTAATACGTACTATATCGGAACGTCCAGGTGGGGGTGATGTAGCAGCACTTGTTTTCGTCTGTTTATCTATTGCCCTTTTCGCAGTAGAACTTCCTAATTGTGGGGAATTTGTTCCTGTAAAACGTCTCCGTAATTCATTTAGAAAATCTTTATCAAAGACTTCTCGTTCCTCCCAAATATTGACAACACGTTTTATTTTATTTTGAACATCTGCGGTTGCATGACGATAAGCATGTTCAATAGAATCCGGAAGCATTTTACGGAATTCTCGTATGAACTCTGGACCTTTGCGACGACTATTTTGACAGACATCATTGCAAAGGTATATGAATGAAACTTTCCGGGCTGAACTTGCTTTTATAATTAAAAAGTTCAATCTTCTAATTAATAAAATCGTCAAAACATTATAATAGATAATCAAGGTCATCACTAATTTCTACCTTTTCGCAATTCTCGGCTCCAAATATCAACACTAGTTGCTACATGTCGCCGATGATACATGAACCCTAGTAAATAAATATTGTATGAGCAAGATGATAACTTTAAAATCTACAGGCTTACAATAAAAATAAATATGTAAAAAATTATATCGGCTAAAATCTTTATAAGAAAGGTATATTATAGATTATTTTTTAAAGAGAAATTAATACCAACATTGTGATAGTAAAGAAATAGATTCTTGAGTGTCAACAAGTTTATTAAGTTTAGAGATTAAAACTTCCTCGGAGTAAGCTGACATTTTTATGTTATGTTTACTGGTCTACTGTAAAAACTGTCTTAAAAAAAAGTATCATTATAATAAAGCCGGGTACTTTATTTTCAACTGTTCGAGACTATTGATCGGTTTAATTAAAGTAAATGATTGGTTGAAACAAATTCTCACGTTGAAAAACGTATTTAAGATCTGAGATCTAGTTAATTCGGGAATAACAAAGATGTCTGACAGTCGTCCAGAAAGTAGTAATAAACGCCAGAAAGTGGGGCATTGGAAAAAAAATGCTATTGAGGAATCCAATTTACAGCCAAATATAGCTTATGAAGATTCTGGCATTAAACTTACTACGGTTGAAGCTCTTTCAGCTTCTGAAAATATTGACTGTGTTTCTCTAAGTTCTATTTTGTCTTCTGTACGGAACTTTTTTTTTTATTGTATTTTAAGATTCATGACCTTTTCAATGTTGATATTTGTTTTATAGGAAGATTTGATCGAAATGGTTCAGTTCAATTATATGGTTGAGCTTGAATTCCTGATGTCTAATTTACCTAAATCTAAACAAAAGACTATTCCTACGACTATTATCCATGGACTTAGTGAAGAAAGTGAAAAGAATTTAAAAGTAAAATTAAATAATAATCGAATCAAAGGATAATGATAAACTTTATTTCTAATTATTTTTGGAATGGTTAGGCCGAAGCAAATCTCTTCAAGAATGTAAAATTGATTTCTCCACGACTACCTATTCCATATGGTTAGCAAGTTTCGTATAACACAGCTTTTTAATTGAATATTTTTTATTCTTTTATATTATTTACAAAATTTTGTTAATTACTAGGAACGCATCATACAAAAGTATATTTTACACATACTATATTTTGTGTTATTGTTAATATAATTTACTCATATTCCAATATTCCTATATTGACATCTAATAGGCAATGCTGCTTTTTTACGCGAATTCTACAATGCGTCTTATTATTCATACTGCAAATGCGATTAGAAGAGACTGGGCGTATGTTTGTTAATATTTAAAATAATTTGATCTCCTACAAGAATATTGATTTAAATATTTTGTTAGCGATAAAACGCAGGGAGTATATATGTCTCCATTTCTCTTTAAGAAGCGCGATATTGCTTCATCTTCAGAATTTGAGGTAGATTTTATGGATTATTTGGAGAGTTATGGTGACAAATTAAATATAATTCGGAATAAAGTGAAGGAATATGATTTTTCGACTATAAAGGTAGAGTTATAACATGGATGGTTATTATTTATTTATATTTAAACGTATTATTCACTGATTAAATTATTATAGGCAATATTGATTGCTTCAATACCGGGCTATCACATTAATGAAAAATTAGAACTGTTTGGGCATATGAGGCTTAGGAATGTTTTAAGTCGTGCCACTATTCCATTATCGTGTAAGTTGGATAGTACTATTATATGCCAGTTTTCCAGCATTGGTTCACTAGGTAAAGATGAGAAATGGTTGATAGAAGAATTTGCAGAAAGTCTAAAGCATGCAAAAAACCAAAGTCAATGCAGTGACCCGGAAATAAAATTGATATATCCAACTGTTGAAAATGTCCGCAATAGGTATTTAGGTTTCAACTTTATAGACCTATTATTATTATATTATCGAGTTTGCTAACAATAATCATTTTATTTTATAATCAGTTTGGAAGGATGGGCAGCTGGTAATTCATTACCATTTAACCATGAAAATTATTTAAAACAAAAGTATTATATGCAGAAATATTTACATAAATGGAAGGCGATGGAAGCTGGAAGAGATCGTGCAATGCCACATATTAAAGTAAATAATTTTAAAATTCTTAATAATTAATTTTATTTTTCTAATTCTTTTCGAATGTTTTTAGACATATTCTCGAATGAAAATAATACCGAGTGCAAATAATTCAGAATCGAATGCAGAAATTGCATGGTTTTTGTTAACTAGTAGTAATTTATCCAAAGCTGCATGGGGTGCTCTACAAAAGAAAGGCAAACAGTTGATGATACGTAGCTACGAGTTGGGTATATTGACCTTTCCAGAATTATTTCAAGTAAGTTTCGATATAAATGACTATTGCTTTTCTTACTCTAAATATTAACAATTACAAGTATTTTCTCAGAAAGATGAAAATACTTCTGTTCATCTATTGAATTCTATTCCTCAAAACTTAAAACCTATGTCATCTTGTGATACAATAAAATTTTCACCTTCAACATCAACCTTATCTAAGAAAAGAAATCGATCAGAAGAGGAAAAAACATTGATAATTCCCATCCGTCTACCTTATGATCTACCGTTAACACCATATAATTTCAAAGATGGTGATGAATGTTGGACATGGAATATACCAAGAACTGAAACGGATTGTTTAGGATTTAGAAGAGCTATTAAATTTTAATATATTTTCATTAAATGTTATACAATATTATATGTTTAATATAAATATTAATTATCAAATAATAAAGGAACTTCTAAACAATTAATACTATTATTTGCTATTAATCGAAAAGTTTCGATTTTTGACTTATGTATAATATAATTCAATATTCACACCATTACTAATCGAGTCTAAAAAAATTTATGATCCAAATTAAATAATCATGAATACTAAATATTCAATACATAAAAGAATCTTTAAAGTTAACTTACAGTCGTCCAATGTGAGTTTATTATTAAGCGAATTGATACCTCTTCATAAAATAATAATGATGATGAAAAACTCGAACCTCTTTTATAACAATTTATAATAACTAAATACATTGAACTTACCCATATCTTAATTTAATTTTATTATAAGGCGTACCAATACGAGCCGCGAGCAGTTTTTTAAAGTCTAAAATGGAATCAGTCGGACTTTTTATTTTAAAACAAAAATGGTGAATGATTCGGAGTATAACAAAACTATTAATAAAAAAAATAAGAAAGAAATACTAACGCGCACTTGACTTGAACTTTTTTGCCTAAACGGTCATTACAAGTGACCATAATCATATCATCTCTATCAGAATTGTCTTGTTCCATGTTAAATACTGTTCAGACCGACGAAACTATGAAAACTTTAAAACGGAAAGAAAGATTTAAAGGGTTCTGAGAAATAAAAAATTGCTTGGCTAAATTACGTAATGACAATGACATGTGATTATTTTATTTTGTTAATTATGACGTAAATTCAGGTATATAATTTACAAGTTTCTTATTTTACCCTGATCTATGAAAAATTCATAAATCATTTCATATATTTTTGATTATAAATGTAAAATCTATAGTAATTTAAATCATCAAATTAGTAGATAATAACACATAATAAAATACAAATTTATATTAACAAAAAAGAAACTCGGAAATACAATTTCCAAGCTCGTTTCTTCATATTCTCTAAGCAAAAATAAAAATACAAAAAATACAAAATAATAATTCTTTTATTTTGACTCAGATTCCAATGAATGGTTAACACCATCTTTACCATCTTTTTCTAGTTCATCACTTATATTACGAATTTCTACTTTAGTATGCCTTATTGAAATATTTTGTAAATCGGTTCCTTCCTCTGCAAGTTCTTTTTTCATTAATTCTTTTGCCTCTCTCCTCCGTAAACGTTCTTCCTGTGATAAATTTGTGTCACCATCCCCTTCATCTTCAGGTTTCCAATCTGGTTTTCGCAGTACTTTACGGAATGCGTCCGAAAGAAGTGCAGCATCTGAAGCAGATATTGGTTGATTTTCGTTAGAGAAAGATACTGTAGATTTCGGTTTTGAGCGCATTTCTTCTTTATTCGCAAGTGGAGTTGTTGAATGAATCGACTCTGCTTCTGCAGGGGATTCAGAATCACGGTTATTAGTTCCGAATTTGCCAATGGACAAAGGTGTAATCATTGGAGTGCTTGAACTTGCAGAAAGATTAGATAGACTTTGATGCTTAGTTTGATTATTTATACGGTTTCTACTCCTGACGGCAATTACAATCGCAATAAAAGCTAAAAATGCAGCAATACTGGCCACTGCTATAAACGCATTATTCTCGGAATTATCTTTTTTCTGAGTTTCTGAATCAATTGGAGACATGGATGATGTGGTTGGTGCGGATGATGGGCTAGCCATATTCGTTGGAGCAACTTGAGAAATGGTCGAAATAGATTCTGATCCTAGTTTCGAACCTATAAAATTAAAAGTAAAAATAAAAAGATTTCAATTTAATGAAATTTCATAAATTAAATTCCCAAAATAGATAACATACCTAGAACTATAAAATTAGGAGAAGAGAAATCACTATCATATTCGCTATCAGAATTTTTTGGTATAACTCTGAATAAAAAAGTATGTCTTTCATTTTCACTTGGAATTGAATATCTAAAATCCGGCAACCATCCAGATTCCACAGTAATATTCATAGAATTATCTTTTCTCGGAATTAAGAGATATGCTGTTGAATTCCCTGGATTTAATATAATAATATCCTCAGAACCGGTAGCATTTTCTCGCTTTCTAAAAAGATATACTTCTACTTCCGCTTCAATATCAGTACCAAATAGTCTAGCATTAGAAGGATTCCAACTCAAATTGACAGATTGACCGATTTCATATACCTCGCCTTCTGTAGGACTACAAATCAGTTGAGTGAGCGGAATTTCAGGAGATGTAGCAGTATCACATGTTGCTAAAATAAATAAATATATACATCGTATTTAATTAATTTTAGCGTCTGTTATTTCAAAAATAAAAATAAATAAATAAAAACTGTATAAAATGTTATAAACGAAAAAAAATTTAGGTAATTTTATAATTTAGAACCTCAGGTTTCTCAAACACTAGTGAACTAACCTTTAAATAAAGTTATATGACAAAAAGGTATATCAACAAAAAAAAACGAACATGTAGCTATGCAAAGTCATTATATATACCGAAAAAAATATTTTGATATTACTTACGTGCTCTTTTCACGACATGAGAACGAACGGGTATTAGTATTGATGATATAATCAGCAGGAAACATATAACTTTTGTTGTATGTAAAACATAGGATTTTTTATTTCGAGAATATGACTTTGTTAAACAACTACCTAGCAAAAAGTCTTTTTGTGTTAACATTATTAATTTTTTATTTAATATTACGCGTATATTATAATGCCTATATAAGATAAAAACATGGATATGAAAACAATAAAATAAATGAAAAAAAAGAAAAGAATGAAATTACAAATTGGTGGTATGAGTAAGAAAATGAACTACAAAAATTCTCAGGAAATAATATTAACAACCTGAGTATGCAAGTATGGGGTTATTTATTTCAATAGTAACAGTCATATAATAAAAATCAAAATTGTGTAATCATTTAAAGTAAAATTCGTTAATTATATGATATCATACACTTGAAGATGTTCTCGATCACATCCGAAAAAAGACAATTTCAATTTAGCTAAGTTATATGTCGTTATTACTTTTTTCCGACGATCCTCTCGATCCTCAAAATTTCTTTGGCCGAAAAACAAAAAAGGAAAAATACCCGAATACTAAACGAAAATCATTTACAAAAATTAATTTTGGGTCTATTATCATACTATCATTCCCATTTTTGACATTCATTGTATGAAAAATAGGGGCAAGAACTTTTTCATAGTTGAACCTATTTATAGAACAATATTCATAACAATCAGTAGTTTAAGAAAAGGATAAATATAATTTTTTAAAAAAAAATTCTATCGTTTACCACTTCTCTTCAACTTATCACCTCGGAATTATCATGAATTGGACAGGTGGCAAAAGGTTTGATTAAGAATTTTATTTAATATTCGAAAAATAAAAATTAATTAATTTGTATTCTATAATAAATTAAAAATATTTAGAAACAAGATTAAAGTAAAACTAGAACTTCAAAAGCAAAAAGAATTCTTCAATCGACAACGCCTTAAAAAAGTACATTCATTTCTCAATATTGAACCAAGGCGTGCTTGTACATTGCCCAGTATAGAAGTTGTACACAATTCTTTATCTAGTGACCTTTATAATCGTGATAATAAATTATTGCTCGATTTTCAAAGCTATAAAAGACACAAAGTTTACAAAGACAATGAAAATATGGATTTAAACCCATGTATTCTTTATAAAGATAATGAAAATATCGACCCAGGTTCAGAAGATTCGCAAAATATAAAGTTTATAATTTAATATTACAAATCACGTTAACTTGCTTTCAAAATCAAAGATATCGCGAAACGCAAACAATTTATTTTGCAAGATAATGATTGGGCAGGTGTTGGAGTTACTGTATGCAATTTAAATTTAATTAAATCGCTTATTCATAAATTTTATGCTATTGGTATTACAAAAAGTATTAAATTAATTTTCTATTAGGCTAAACCTGCCAAAAACTTAGAGAAATTACAAAGGAATAAATCAGGTAAATTATTTTTTAAATTTTAAACATTTTATTTTTATTTTTAACGAATACAGCAAAAGTATAGGAAATATTATGAAAATAGAATATAAAATTTTAAACGAAGAAAATTCTTATATACTATTGTCAGTTGATCACGTGACTAGTCCAAGTACATCAAGTGTTAATAATACGAATTCATTGTCGCCATCGACGCAAAATACTACACTTATGCGATCTTTAGACGTAGAAGAATCATTAGAGTGGCAACAATTCTTAACAAATCAAACCGATTTCAGCTCAAAAATAGAACACGAATGGCAAAACGAATCATCCCCATTCTCAAAAACAACGGCATTGCATTGCGTCGCACCTGAATCAATAACTGCATCAAATATTGAATGGAACAAATTTACACGGGCTTTTGATGATAACATCACAACGACTTTTGACTCTGATTCCTCTGAAGGAATTAACAGAGATCTGAGTGCGATTTCTTGTAAAGATAATACTCTTCTGAACTCTGCAAGATATTTTAATGATGAGGTGACTGATGGTTTTAGGAGAAAGAGATTATATTTAAACGCTTCCATTTATAAAGATAATTTAGAACCGTCAGCAATTAAGTTCTCAAATATTACTTCAGCAAATGAATCTTCAAAGGTGACTCAAGGTAATAGCTCGGGATTTATATTATTTACATATTCTATTATATAATATATATACATTAAAGTAATTAGTGTAAATAAAGTTGACAAAAAGAATTCGGAAGAGCCTCTTAGTATATGCTCAAATATGACAAAGAATCAGGTAGGTCTTACAAGGAAATCTTCGTTTTAAAGTAAATTTTATAAATAATGATATTCATTTATTAGGAAGTACTTAAACGCATACGTGACCTCGAAATTAAATATGCTCAACTTCAATTGGAAATAAGTTCTCTCAAAAATGATATTAAATGGTTGATGAAATCTATTTAAAAAGATAAAAATTACAAATATGTTTAGGTTGCACTGCAAGACAGGAATTGTAACAATTTCATAATTAATTATATAAAATAAACTGTGACATGCCGTTTCAGACAAAAGTCTGTCAATGCGCAGATATGTTACAATATAAACATTAATTTATATTTTCAAAATTGCGCAGAAGAATTGATGAATCGTGTGACGCAGTACATTATCAAACAAAGATTCAGTATGCTGTTGAATCAAATCAATCAATATCCTCTAATCCAAGAGCATGGGGCATATGCCAGTAGCTATTGATTACCTAAATAACTATTCCACCCATCTTATTTGGGCACCAGAATCTAAGAAATGGGAACTAGCACCTGTGAAAGCTATTATATTAGAGTAAGTAGAATTAAGTAATGTTCCATACAATCCAAACTGGCTTATACCAGTTGCAGTTTGCAATCAATTAAGCTCAGCTCATTTGAGCTCAGCTTGTAAGCTTTAAAAATTTTAAATTTGGTTATATACAAATAAATCTGTGAAATGATCAGCTAATGGTTACATGCACAACCTGCAATTTTTCTGTCTTAGCTTAGCTTAGCTTTAAAGTAAACTTGAAATAAACTAAGCTTATTTGTGCTAATTAAGTTAAACTGGCTTAAATTTTTAGTTTAGTTTAAGCTGATTCATATAGAGCTTTAGAATTAAAGTTATCTATAAAATATAAGCATTTAGTTGAAAAAGTTAAAATAATATTAAAAAGGCAATATAATTTACTACTTGCTTACTAATACAAAATAGAAAAGTGGTATAGAAGATTATAAATCCTATATGATTACCAAGTTTTTATAAATCTAAAAAATTGTTGATTTAAAGAATAAATCAGTTTTTATATTACCTAAATAGAAATATATTTCAATATATGACTTTATACAAAAAATAGTAATAATTCAGAAAAGTTAAGTATTTTTTAAAGCATATTATTTATATATTTCATTTATACTTTTATTAGCAAGTTAATACAAATTCATAATTGGCCTTCTTTTGATATTTATCGTATAAAACTAATGCAAAATATGGCTGCATATTTTTCTAGTAATAGAAATATTGCATAATATAAGTATTAATACTATACAAATTCTCTTTTTTTCTGAATATTCATTTGTATTCAAAATCATCCCATTTTAAAGTGACTCTAACTTATTAATAATCAGTACTAAATAATAATTAATTTTGTACAAACTAATCAAAAAATAGTAAATTTTCATGTCAGAATCAAATATCATATAACAAATTGCAAATGGCTGTATATATCACTATTGTACTATATATTATATTATTATATAATTGAAATTAATTAAGATTTAGTACTTTTTCATCATAAATATCAATTAAAATATTATTAAATTTTAACCAAATTGCCTAATATTTAAGAGAACTTTTAAAACTAAATCAATAAAGTATTATTACCAATTGATTATTAATTTTAGCAAATAAATATATAAATTCAAGTCAAATTATGATTTAGTTGAAATAAAGATTTTTGATATAAATTTAACTAATAAATTAATAAATTAGAAAACTCATTATGATAATATTTCATAATTGCAAAAATTATATTTTAATAAAAATTTTCTATTTTATTCATTTTATAAAGCTTGTGATATTTCAAGCAAAATTTTATTTATTTATTATATATCTAGACACGCTGAACTAATAATTGCAAAAGGGTAATTAAATACCTGCTACCTAACAAGATGACTAGATATACACACCCATTTTACCTATCACTCTCTTTCTTAATTTTACTAAACTAAGGCTAAAACTAATATTAATCTAGAAAAAATATATTGGCTTTCATATAAGTCACATGGCTAGACAAAAATCAACAAAAAACTATTATTAGAAAAAGTTAATTTTAGATCAAAGTTGAAATATGAATATATGATACATATGATAAAAATCTAATCTAAAAAATTTTTAACAGTCCCTTAAAAGGACTGATCTTCTAAACTAAATTTTTATGATACCCATCATTTAAACCTATTATCACCATGCTTCTTATCTTTCCCTTTTCTTGACTTAGGATTTTCTTGCCCACTATCAGCATTAAGGCTTTTATCAAGATATCAACCATGCTATCTTATTTCGAACTTGTAGCTTTTTTATTCTTTTTCTTATTTTTTTTATTTGACGATGAAATGCCCTTTAATTTATTCTTGCCTGAGTCCTTTTTATCAGATGCATAACTTCTTTTATATTGGCCTTATGATCTCTCCTTTTCCTACCTATAATTGTCATATATCCATTTGTATTCAAGTATTTGACATGCATGCACCACATCCGCTTGATTTTTAAAAAACCCTATAAGTTTTTTTATGATTTTGTTATTCTTAACTATTTTAAATGATTGAATTTAATTTAAGCTATAGACAATTCTGCTTTACCTAACTTTCTCTTTTGTTAATATCATTAGATTATTTATTACAGCTTGGTGGTAAAGACACTTTTTTCTCATGCTAAGAGTCCAATCCTCCAAAAAACTATCTAACTATTATATCATCGAAAGTTAAAGTTTATCATAATATTTGTTCTTAGTATTACTTTAGCTCTGATGTAATAGTATTTATCTTGTTTCTTTAAAGTAGCTTTTAATAATGATCCTAAATATTTGTTGATAGCCTCCATTATTTGTTCTGCATTTCAGTTGCCTGGAATGTCATATAACATAATATCACATATATTTCAAGTAAAGTATAAAGATCTGAAATTGATTTTTCAAACTAAACTTAGTTCTTATTATGTAAAGTGAATCTGAGAATATACTAAAGTTATCATTTTCAATTTCATTTAGAACTAATTTTATGAATTTTATTAAAGATTCAATTATCATTTCTGGTATATTTAATCTTTTTCAAAAGTTTATTATTTATAAAAGTATCCATAAAAATTGATCATTATAAATTATGTATATAATATTTGCATTATAAAATGATTTCAAGAAAAGATATAAATAATCCTTAAAAATTTTATTTAGTTTATTATTTGCCAAAACATCATTACTATCATGAGAATTATTGATGCTTTGTTTAGTTCAATTAAGTATTTAATATATCTTAAAGTGCATTCTTAAGGTAAAAAAATTAAAATTAATATTAATATTAATCAGTACATATGTAACCTCCTAATTTTTTTTTACTATGATAAATATAATATAAATTATAGCGCAGTTTAATCATCTTTTATATAGTATATATATATAAATTAAAATCAGTAAAATTAATTCTAACTGGTTAAAATTAACGATTTTTGAATTATAATTCTGATCGAAATTTTCTTAATTCTGGCCAAATTCATAATGCCAGCCTAAAATCATTTAAAATTGAAAATTTCTGGTCATATGTAACACCATATTTATGTAATGTAATGCTTCCAACCCAAAAGTAAAAAAATAAACTTATTAATCTTTTTTACAAATATATTAAAAAAAATTTCATATAATCTCTATTATTGAAGTTAAATTTTAACTAAAAGGTTGTGTATTTTTTGTATTAAATTAAAGAATAAAAGAGTTATTCTTTATTTTTTCATTTTATTCTTTTCTATTTACCTTTTTTTTTATACATATATATAGATTTTACTTGAACCTATTTCTTTTTTCTAGATTTCAGACGCTAAACTTTTTCTTTTTATGATTTAGGTGATTTGGAATTGTATTTTATGAGTAATTAGGTTGTATCAATTATTCTAATGGAAGTTTTATTCTTTTTTCTTTACTAATTTTTTTTCTTTATTTTTAGAGACACTTTGGAACTTTACTTTTAAATTTTAAGTATGTATTTTGTAGATGATCTTTTATTTCTTTCAATTAATTTTTTTTTTATTTAAAATACTTCAAAATTTTTTAGAGACACTTTAAGACTTTTCTAAAGACTTTTAGATATGAATTTCATGGGTAAGAGTCATTTTATTTCTTTTAATTAATTTTTTTTTTATTTAAAAATGATTCAGAACTTTATTTTTAAATATTTTGGGACTTTTTTTTTTCAGTTTTAGGTATGGATTTTATAATGGGATCACTTTTTTTTTTATTAGCTAACTTTATTTTATTTTTTTTTTATTTAGAATACTTCAAGACTTTTCAGAGATGCTTTAAAACTTTTTTATTTACATTTTTTATAATAAATACAAGAATCAAGATCATATACTTGAGCTTTTTTTCTTTGAATAATCAGAAAATTTATGTGATTGTATAATAAATCTTGAAAAAATTTTAAAAAAAATTTAAGAAAAATTTTTCATAAGTGGAAATCATTTATTTTTATTTATTATCTATTTTTTTTAAATTTTTTTTTAAAAAATTTTTTTTAACTAAGAGCTCGATATGTAACCTAAAATAAAAGAAAATAAAAGTAAGAATTAAATAAAAAAAAAGCAAAAAAAAAATTGGTTAAATTCATTCCAATCATGAACTATTATCAAACTGAACTGTAGCCTAAAATAAAAGAAAAAAAATAAAAATGAGAATAAAAAAATAAAAAAAAAAACAAAAAAAAAGGATTGACTTACTAAGAAATCTTGATATTCTAGTCTTAATTTTAATATAAATTTATACTATACTATTGTTTTTAATAATTAAAATCAATCATCTAAAAAAATTTCAAAAAATTAGTCTAATAAATTTAAATATTTCAATATTTTTTAAGAACTTACTATTAGGAATTTCTAAATCATCTTGCTCTTTTGAATAAAAATTCAGATTATTATATATATTACATTTATAAATAAAAAATAATTATATTCCAATTCATAGCTAAATAAAAGTAACAAAATGAAAGTCAGATGAAAATAAAATTAAATAAAAGAAAAACAATAAAAGATTGGTTGACTTACTCCAATCATAAACTACCATTCAAACTGATTTGTAGCCTAAATAAAAGAAAACAAAAATAAAAAAAAAAAAGGAAAAAAAAAGGTTTAATCTCATCCTAATTGTGAACTACATCAAACTAAACTATAGCTTAAAATAAAAGAAAGAAAATGAAAATAAGAATGAAAAAATAAAAAAAAAATAAAAAAAAAGCTGACTTAACCTGATCGTAAACTGACATTCTAATCTGTAGTTAAATAAAAGCAAAAAAATGAAAATCAAATAAAATGAAATTAAATAAAAAAAAAATATTTAAACTTACTCTGATCATGAACTATCATTAAACTGAACTATAACCTAAAATAAAAGAAATAAAATAAAAAAAGAAATAAAAAAAAATAAAAAAAAAGGATTAACTGATCCCAATCGTGAACTGACGTTCCAATCTATAGCTAAAATAAAAGCAAAAAAATAAAAATCAAACAAAATAAAATTAAATAAAAGAAAAATAATAAAACAACAAAAAATTGGTTAACTTACACTGATCATAAACTACCATTTTAAACTGATCTGTAGTCTAAAATAAAAGAAAAAAATGAAAGTACGATTCTAAAAAAAAAATCTGTAAGTTAATTACTTACTGCTAAGAAACAAAACCAAAACCTTCTTTAACTGAAAAGAGCTAAAAATCTAAAAAAATAATGCCTAAAAAAGAAATATTTTTTAAGTTACTTTTATAATAAAATTTGATTTTTTTCCATTTTACACAAAACCTGTCTGAATAATTAATCTTCTAAGCTTAAAAAATCTTTTTCTTCTCATAAAATTGCATATATTTTTGTTGTCAAAATAGTATTTTCATATCAACTTTTAAAAGGATCTTAAAAAAGCTTATTTTTTAGGTGAATTTCTTGTAAGTACAAAAAAAAAACTGCGAGAAAGGAATTTTATTTTATAAAACTGGTAGATTATATAATAATCTACCAGATTATTTAATTAGTATGGGCATAGTATATTAATATTGACATTTAAACATGAAATGAAGTAACTTGATTATAATTACACAAATTTTATTTAATATAATCTATATGTTACATGTACAGTAATTGATATATAAATTTTCATTTATTATATTTTGATTTTCTTTTGTATTGACAAATTATTTAATATTCTACATCTCTATTACTTGAAGCTGAATGAGATGATATATCAGTATCAATATCTTCATAAACTTCTTAATTTTCTTGATATATATTTATATTAGAACTTTATAATAAAATTTTATTATCAGCTAATTCATATCTTTTTTTTGTATAAGAATTAACTAATTTTCTCTCATATTTGTTGCAAGAATATGAAACTTTCATTCTTAGTAATATCTAGTTAATAATCTTTATTAAGTATACAGAGAGCGATCAATGTTATATAGATATTTAAAGATATTTTGGTATCTATTGATTAAAATTCCATGATTTTATATTCATTAGATTTATCTTATTGAGAGGATTCAAATGATAATAAAATCATCTTTGTATGATCAATATCCAATGTACAATTACGCTTTAAAAATTTAGATGTTTTCTGCGATATTTTTGGATCCAATGGTTAATTTTTATAATATTTAGCTCATTGTATTCATCTCATTGAGATAATTCAAATGATGATAAATACATATTGATCAGATTAATAATGACTGAACTATGCCATTTTTTTAAAATTTTTAACTATTTATTATGCTACACTGGTCAAAAACTGATCTATCTTACAGATATTTTACAGATATTTTATAAATATCGGGTACCCAAAATGCAGAAAATCTGCTATACATCGGGTACCCAAAATGCAGAAAATCTGCTATACATCGGGTACCCAATATGTATACTATAGAATTAAAAAATACAATTTATTAATTATCTCGCTATCCAGTGATCATAAAAAGATGAAATATAGCTCATTCGATTCGCCTTATTGAGACGTATCGAATGGTACTAATATCGCATTTCTAGGTGCAATAGATATCGAGATATTGCATTTTTTGTTTATTTTTTTATAATTTATCAAATATCTCAGCATCTATCATACCTAGAAATGCGAAATTANTACCATTCAATACGTCTCAGTGAGGCGAATCGAATGAGCTATATTTCATCTTTTTATGATCACTGGATAGAGAGATAATTAATAAATTGTATTTTTTAATTCTATANTATACATATTGGNTACCCGATGTATAGCAGATTTTCTGCATTTTGGGTACCTGATATTTATAAGATATCTGTAAGATATCTGTAAGATAGATCAGTTTTTGACCAGTGCTAGTTGTACAAATCAGAATTTTTGTAATGAGCATTCTCATACTTGCAAAAAATTCTGAAAAATAAAGTTTATTTATTATGACTGTAAGTATAGAATAATACATTAAATTATATTACATTAATATATAATGATCAGCATAATTTGGGTAGAATAAAGTATCCATATAATATTGATCACTCTCTGTATATGATAATTTTTTATTTCAATCCATTTTGTATGTAAAATAATAAACTTGGTAAATACTTCACAATTTATTATTTAATTGTCGATCCGCATGTGATCAATAGAACAGATATAGTAAATTGTGACATTATGTTCAATAATAAAAAAAACTTGTCCTGAAATCTCTTTTTCCCCTTAATAAATAAATGTCAAAATTAGTGCTCCAAACAGATCGGTTCAGATTGGATTTGATTTAAATCTGATCTGATCTGAATCCAGTCTGAAACAGATCTGAACTGATCTGAATCTGACTAGATCTGATCTGAACCGATCTGAAACTGATTCAGATTTGAATCTAATTAATCTGAAACTGAACTGAACTGAAACTGATTCAGATCTAAAACTGAACTGATCTGAACATAAAGGAAAGTTAATTACTTTCCTTAATAATTAATAAAGTAAAAAAAATGAACTTACATTCGTCCAAAATTCCAGTCATTCGGCTTCGTCCATTCATTTGGTTTTCTAAAAAAAAGAGAAGGGAAACGTTAATTACATTCCCTGAAAGTAAAAAAATGAAAGAAATGAACGAACTAACCTCTTAGTTCGTTCATTTAAGTTCCGTTCATTCGGCTTCATCCATTCATCTGGTTTCCTAAAAATAAAGAAAGGAGATGTTAATTACATTCTCTGAAAGTAAAAAAAAATAAAAGAAATGAGCAAACTAACCACTTTGTTCATTCGTTCAAGTTCCATTCATTCAGCTTCGTCCATTCGTCCAGTTTCTTAAAAATAAGAGAAGAGAGACATTAATTATGTTCCTTGAAAGTAAAAAAATGAAAAGAAATGAACAAACTAACCTCTTAGTTCGTTCGTTCAAGTTCCATTCATTCGGCTTTGTCCATTCGTCTGGTTTCCTAAAAAAAAAGAGAAAAGGGAACGTTAATTACTTTTCCTAAAAAAAATAAAGTAAAAAAAGAACGAACTCACCTTTAGTTCATTCAGGAACTGTTCATTCGGTCATTCAGGTTCCATCTCTAAAGTCTCTAAAAAAAAAAATAAAAATAAAAAAAATAAAATTTTTTTTTATTTATCATATTTAATATATGAAGATTCGAATCTGATCAGATCGGATCCAGATTTTTTTGTACCATAATCTGATCTGATCAGATCAGATTCAGATCAGATTTATTTGCTTTCAGATCAGATCCACGGATCTTAAATTTGCAAAACCAATCTGAATCTGTTTCGGATCAAATCTGCGGATTCAGATCGGATCAGATTTTTTTAGAAGCACTAGTCAAAATTCCATATTATTTCAGGAAAACTTGTTACAACTGGCAGTATTATGCCAGAACTTCATTATGATCCATATTTACACGACTGATGAGTTTTTTCTAAAGAAAAAACTCAAGACTATCCTATTCCTTTACNTTTAGGACTTGAGGTTATGATTCAACTTAATAACAACCCATTTATTATTNGCATAGTTCGTAATNTTCATAGTTNTTTACAACCTGGCTATATTTGTGAGGGAAAAGGACAAAGTAGTGGTATTAATACAAGCGCCTCTGCAGCTATTACTTCTGTTTATCAATCTGTTTTCGGCAGCAAAACAAAATATGCAGGACTCTCTTATTTAGGTATAGACCAACCTGAAACAGCTCAAAAATTATTGGAAGGAATTTCATTTTTCCCTTTTATTGTTGAATTAGAAAATATTACAGTTTTTGTTAGTTGTCTCGGTAAAATTACAATATCAAACTCAAATAAAGTTGGTCATAATTATGCAGCATCATTATTTCATAAATACAGAAGGATACAATCAGTTTTTTATCAACATAACAGTCAAATTATTGCTGAATACAAAGATATTTCACCAAATGCTGTTTGGAATAAAACAGGAGTTTTGACATCTATTCTAGGTGACACTTTATTTGTTATAAATTATCCTATAATTTTAAATAAAATGAATCAAGCACACCAAAATCTTTATTCATACCAGTTGCCTAATAAATGCATACCTGCAGATTGGAATAATAATATAATTATGGAAAATTTATATGAGTTGTATTTAAAAAGAAATATTAGAAGATCAGTTNAATGACGCCAAATATTTCAAAATTGGATACAACAAAAAAGTAGCATTATTGAAATATATGCTCATCTCAGCAAAATATATGATGTGGATTATGAATTTTAGGAAAAAGAGTTGCAGGCGTGGCATATAATGCTTCNTGCTACAGGATGCACAGATATTACTCCATATAATAAGGATATTTCTTGTGTAAGTACTATAAATGCATNTTTGGTGTTATTTGATATTAAAAAAAAATTGTAAAATTAATAATACTTTATATTTATAGAATAAGTTTTGGATAAATGCATCTGAACCTGAAAAAAAATTGTGAAACAATTGCCAAATTATATGCAGATGGACTTTTGAATGTAACTTCTTCAACTCGCACATTTTGGAATTATTTTCGTGATAACTATAATGCAAATTCTAAAGGAATAGATGGAAAAACACGGATATTATCAATAATTGCAGAAAAATTTACCTATAGGGAAATAGTTGAAAAATTGGAGGTAATGTAAGATTTTTGGTACATTATAAAAATATGGTGCTGGCAGTATATACTAACAATTTTATTACTTATTATATCTTATCAGGTTTCACCTAATTCAATTAATATAGCACGAAAACATTCCAGAATTAATGGACCTGGATGTCCTGCGCTGGAAAAACCAGTTATTGTTCGCTCAAAGATGTCTGAAGTTAAAGAAAAAGAATTCCAATTATTTTTTGCAGATAAAGCAAACGTAAATATGAGTTCTTATAAAATAGATGCAAAAACACAATTACCAGTACTTTACCTAAAAGATCAAAAAAGTGCTCTTTGGGAAAANTTTTCTGCCACCTATCCTGATGGAATGAAGCATATTTCTTTTATATCTCGCTTGCAAAACAGTCACTTTAAATATAGAGAAGATTTGGGAGAGCTATGTATAACATGTAATAATTATGGTTATCAACCTTTTGAAGATTTGATTGAATTAATAACTATAAATTTTTCCAATAAAATTCAAAGGGTTAGTATTGATTGAATTTTTATTATTTTTCATTAATCTAATTATACTTACCTNTATGCATAATTTCCTTTATAGAATCAGTTAATTCATGAATTAGAATATTTGCGGTGCTATTTAAAGTGAAATTATGAGAAAGAATTATCTATAAACGAAAATGGTACAACTGATTATACAGATTGTATTAATCATTATTTATTGTTTGCATTTGGAGAATGCATGCAACAACATTTCTCACAGTGCCAAAAGTGTGATAAATTTTTTACTATATTTAAGGATCTTACTGACCAACTTGATGCTATTCATCATCCCAAACTCTTAGAATATTAAGAGCAACTGATATGCTATTTAGCATATCAAACTCGTAAAGCATATTTAAATGCTCAATTTAATTCTATTTTATGCGAGTTAGATAATAATGGAGCTATTATTGTAGTAGATTACAAAATGCAAATTTTACCTGCAATAGCTTGAAAATTCTTTGAAAAGCGTAGGTGGACCCTTCATACAACTCTAGTTTTTCAAAAAATTAAAGATAATTATAAAGAATTAGATGTTCAAGCTTATAATCACTGGAGTTTTGACACCAAGCAAAATGCCTAGTTTACAGCATTATGTTTTGAATCAGTGTTTACAACAATGGATCCTAAACCTCTTTGGATTAAAATTATCTCAGATAATGGGGAGCATTATCACAATTCAGAATTAATGACAATTATAAGTCATTGGTATAACTGATATAACATAGAAGTCCGTGGATGGATTTTTCTTGAACCAGGAGANGCAAAGANAACTGTTGANTNCCATCATGCAANGGTAAATAGATATTTGTTTGATTTTTTTAAACTTTTTCTAATTTTAAGTTGAATAATTATAGATTGCACATGCCATTAAAAAGTATATTAGGATTGGATATGATCTTACTGAAGGGAAAAATATTAAAACAGCACTTCAAGGTCTAAGCAGAATATTGGTATTACATATAGAACCAAATCAAAATTTTGAGACATTAGCAGATCAAGAAAATTCAGGGTGAGTGTATTTTTATTAAAATAATAGATTTATTAGAACAATAGATTATAAAATAATAGATTATTGAATGAAAAATAGATTGTAGAATGAAAAATAGATTGTAGGATGAAAATAAACTGTAGCACAAAAAATAGACTATAGAACGAAAAATAGAATTGTAGAATGATACGTACTTAGACTGGTCAAAAACTGATCTATTTTACAGATATCTTACAGATATCTTATAAATATCGGGTANCCAAAATGNNNAAANTCTGCNATANATCGGGTACCCAATATGTATACTATAGAATTAAAAAATACAATTTATTAATTATCTCGCTATCCAGTGATCATAAAATGATGAAATATAGCTCATTCGATTCGCCTCACTGAGACGTATCGAATGGTACTAATTT
>QKYT01000002.1:193245-216652 GCA_003550305.1 Glomus cerebriforme
AAGGAGCTGAAGAAATCAAAGGTGTAGGTGTGAATGAATATGGATATGAAGGTTTCACTGACAAAGATGAAAAATTAGCAATGAAGGAGTTAAAAAAAAAATATAAGGAATTCTAATTATTAGTCTTTTTAAATTTAGTAATTCGTTTTTATCATATAATATAATAATAAACATAATAAACATTGAATATATTGTTGTTATTGTATATTTTTCAGATTTTTGGATATTTTTTTCAGAGTATAATAATAATTTATAAAAGCTACTAATGGGTAGGTTATGCGTAAAGTTGCGGAGTATTATATTATGTAAAATGAAATATTAATGCTAGATTACGTGTAAAGTTGCGGAGTATTACACTATATAAAATGAAATGTTATATAATTAGTCCTCATAAATATTTCAAAGTATTACGCAGTATTTCAAAATATTATGCATCTTAATATAATGAAGTATTACACTTGGTAAAATTACGGAGTATTACGCCACATAAATCATCAGAGTATTATGTTCCATAATCTTTTGATGGGGTCATAGCCTTACGTAGTATTACAAAGGTGTAGATTTATGAAATACTTCATACTAAATAAATTCCTGATGTTGTTCCTATATAAAAGAAAGAAAATGAACATTAATAAACATTCTTGTATAATAAAATAAAATAGAAACACCCCCTCCGCCCCCATTTATCCCATTTACCTTCAGGAGCTGAGCTGAAGAGTTCGTTCCTATAAAAAAGAAAAAAAAAATAAATGTTAATAAATGTTCTTATATAATAAAATAAAAAAGAAACACCTTTCCCCTCCATCCCCTTTTACCCTATTTACCTTCAGGAGCTGAGCTGAAGTGTTCGTTTTTATAAAAAAGAAAAAAAAACATTAGCAACGTTCTTATATTAAAGTTTAATAACCACCCCCTTCAATTACCTTCAGAAGTTGAGCCAAGGTGTTCGTTCCTATAAAAAAGAAAAAAAAAGAATATTAGCAATGTTCTTGTATTAAAGTTTAATAACTACCCCCCCTTCAATTACCTCCAGAAGCCAAGCCAAAGAGTTCATTCCTATAAAAAAGAATAAAAAAGAATGTTAATAAACATTTTTATGTATTAAAATAAAAAAAACACTACCAAAAAAATCAATCCAGTCAATCTGGTTATCTGTGTAATATCTGATCAATCTGGTGTTATTCAACAGATCCATCTAGATTATCTGAAATCTATTCATTTTTTAATTCAGATTATCCAATCCGTTCAAAAACAGATGATGGATTGAACGGATTTCACCAGAGCATATTTCTACTTCCAATACCACTCACAAATTATATTTTTAAAAATCTAATAAATAAGACAGGATATAGCTTGTACTTCCTAAAGAACCAAAAAAAAATAAAAAATAAAAGAAATGTTGATTTTAAAAAATATAGAGTTAAAAAAATGGTTATTTATTTATTTAAATAACAGAACTGTATATTCACATGAAGATTGTCTTGATAATTAATGAGATTGTTGAGATTATCTTAGAATTTTTGAAAATAATTAAGTTTTGAAAATAATTTAGGAGGTTCAAAAATAATTTAAGAGTTTTGAAAATAATTTAGGAGGTTTGAAAATAATTTTAGGAGTTTTGAAAATAATTTAGAAGTTTTGAAAATAATTTAGAAGTTTTGAAATAATTTAAAAATAATTTAGAATTAATTTAGAACTTTTTAAATTAATTTAAAACTAATTTAGGAGTTTAGAAAGGCAACACTAGTATGAATAGATTCCTCACTTAGTAAATTTGTTATGAGATGTTTTCATAAAGAGTATTATAATTTAGTTGTAAGTTTTTTAGTACATTTATAAAATACAGATTTTTTATAATTCTGAATGGTATAGTGTATATAACAAATGCTTTTAATATTAAACGATCAATTAATGCAACTCGTTCTTCAGACAATTCCTTATTTCCAAGGTCTGATTTAATTTTCATATGATTTTCATTAATAATGCCATCTCTAGTTGTGACATAATGCATAAATTTATTTTTTATCTCAATATCTTACGTCATAATGACTAGTTTACTTTAGAGAATTATGCTTAAAATAATTCCAAACTATATTTTTAGGCTTACTACTATCACGTTTTACTACTATAGTTTCTTTGAAATTATTATGTAGTGAAATAAAGGATTTATTTGGAATACTTTTAAGTAAGATCAGTAAAATTGACATAATGATAAAGTACAAGTAATACATGTAAAGAAACGATAAAGTATGAGAAGAATAATAGAACATAAGTAAAGCAACTGTGGAAAAATAAACTTTTTTTGGTGAAGTAAAGTAAAAGGATTGTGAAAAAATAAAAAACTTTTGCCATAATGCAGTTTGGTTAATTTAAATAATTCATAAAATATAAAATAGAGTTTTAATAGGGTTTTAACTGGCTTTTCAAACATCAATACCCTTCCAATACCACTTCCAAATTATATTTTTAAAAACCCAATAAATAAGACAGAACATAGCCTGTACTTTTTAAAGAACAAAAAAAAAAAAAAATAAAATAAAATAAAAGGAATGTTGACTTTAAAAAACATAGAGTTAAAAAAATGTTTATTTATTTATTTATTTAAATAACAGAACTGTATATTCATATGAAGATTGTCTTGATAATCAATAAGATTAATGAGATTATTTTAAAATTTTTGAAAATAATTGAGTTTTGAAAATAATTTAGGAATTTCAAAAATAATTTTAAGAGATTTGAAAATAATTTAAAAGTTTTGAAAAAATTTAAAATTAATTTAAAATTAATTTAAAATTTTTTAAATTAATTTAAAACTAATTTAGAAATTTAAAAAAGCAATACTAATCTTCACACAGTAGATTTGGATAAAAATTTATGTAACGTCTTATGAGTAAGTATTTTTGCTTTGTTTTTATTATCAGTTTACAAAATTACTACTAATTAATATAAATAATATTATTAGTGAAATATTTTCTGAACTATTTAACGCATACTGACTAAAAGTCAGCTTAATGTTAACAAAACGTTTAAGTTACAAAAAGACATGATAACAAAAATGATTATACTAGCTCTTTTTAAAATTTTAGATCCAGTAAGTTATCTGGTTGAAAAAGACTAATAGTATAGGTATCAAAGAGGAGAACTATTAAGAAAAAATAAAAATAAATCTTTACAAGTCAAAGATACAATAAGATAACATGAAAATTCTTATCAGAATAAGATAATTTATTAATTCATTAGTTAATTATCATATATGAACTAATAATATATTATTTTTTTTAAAAGAAATGGGTAAGAAGAACAAATATGATTAACCACTTATTAAGAACTAGTGATCTGATTGTGGCAAAGTTCTATAAATCAGAACTTAATCTGATCCTTGAAGAAAATGCATATCATATCCTAAAAGAATCTAAAGAAAATTCTAAAAAGGAAATGGATAATGCTACGAAAAAAGAAAATAATATCATAATACAAGATTTAAAATGGAGAAATGATATAGTAAGTAAAGTTCTTATTTTTTTTACATATATATATATATATACTAATTCATTGAATTGTATTTTCTTAAGAAAATACGTCAATTTCTTGTTCTATCAAAAGTATAATAAAAGAAAAAGAACTCGAATAAATAGTCTAAGATATTCTAAAGAAAAATTAGCATCTATCAATACATTAAAGTAGACCAAACTTAGATATAATAGAATGATAAAGGAGCTAATTAAGAAAATCATTTTAAAATATAAAGATTAGGATGAAATTTAGGTAAATAGTTTATTTATCAGCATTTTTAATTTTAATATTTTTATTAATAATTTTTTTATAATTATTTTCTGCTTAGCTTTATTTTTTTTTATTATATAAGTTCAATTTGCAAAAAATAATTGCTAATAGGAAGAAGAATTTTTTAAATCTGATTCTTATAATACATGATTTTAAAATTTTTGAAATTAATATAGGAATAATTATATAATAGATAATTAGTATAGTATACATGTATAATAATAGTATTGTATAGCTATTGGCCAATAGTAATATATAATAATAAATCATTTCACATATAATAAATAATATAGTAAAATTAATAAATTAAAATCAATCAGTTTACATAATTATAATGGATATACAACTATAATTAAAATTGTTAGCAATTGGTATTATTACAATTAGTTAAAAACATATCAATTGATATACTAAAAATAAAAAAAAATTTTGCAATTGAATAGCAATAAGATTTACTTATTACTATTGATTGCAAATAAAAAAATAGTCTGATTGATGATCTCAACATGCATGATTTTTGCCATAATAAATTCACTAATCAGATACTCTGTCATAATCTGAAATAAAAAAATCAGGATTCATTCAGGTTGTATTAAAGCAGTTTGAATGAATTCTGATTTGGCAACATTCAACCAGTATTGGTTTATTATATTATTTGTACTTTCTTCTTGCATTTTTTTGTTTTTGTCTTATTTCTATTTTTATCTATATCTGAATAGATCAAGTTGATTAGAATTCATTTGCTTGATTATTTATTACAAAAATAATGCTAAAGTTAAATATTTATATGAAAAAAATAAAATATTTACCTGGTAGAACACTTTCCTTATAATTGGCAAATAAAGACTATATTAATGATAAGGATATTTTGAGATAGTTTTCATTTGTCTGTTAAGTTATCTTCTAAGAGAACTATGATCTTTATACTATTAAATTAAAGACAAATTCAAGAAAGTCAAAGATAAATTAACACAGTCTGTTTTTATGAAGAACAACAACTTCTTTGACCAGTTCATGACTTGATCATTCCAGTAGAAAATACAATCTGAATCTCTTGAAATTGATACTGAAGCCAATATTTGAAATAAGGTAGTAGTTTGAAAACTGTAAGAGAAGATATTATTTCTGTTTTTTAAGATTTTTTTTCTGTTTTGAGCTTGAGACCCTGGCATAAACAAAAGATCCATGTTGGGATTCCAAAGAGGAAGTGGTAGTAAAAATGGTGAAGATGATGACAATAGTGGAGATAGCATAATTTCTAAGTATGAACTTGATGTTATAAACTCAGAGAAGTCTAGAAGATTGTCAGTATTTTGCTCTTCGTGTTCCAATGCCAAAGTGTACTAGCTAAAACACCTAAAAGTTTAGATACTTTAGAAGCAGAAAGCAACATGATTTTAACTAATATCTGTATTATAATATATAAACACTTAAAGATGTAAAACACACTTTTAATGTAGCTAAGCAATAAGGATATAAATACTTGATAAATGAGTCTTTGAACTAGAAAAAGACTTTGCAATAAAAGACACCCTGGTAAGAGGTTGCATAAAGGACATTAGAGGTTCTACCACTTTAATTTATTAATGGGAAATAAAGAAAAATATATTGAAATTAGTGCTCTTGTATTGTTGATTGTTAGTTGATTAAAGGTGAAAGAAATTCATGACAGACTAATAGAACTCTAATATTCAGGCCTTTTTGATAGAATATTATACTAGTGACCAAACAATCAATAATTACTTTTCTAAACATTGCGTCATTATGATGTCATTATAATATATTTTCTTCAAGATGAAAAATATTTTTTATTATAAAATTTTGAGCCATATTAATTTAGATAAAAACAAATAAATACAGAAATTTTAAATTTTAAATAACTTGATATCTTGACAATTTTTTTTATGCATAAAATTTGGATTAATAAATTATTATTACAGTTATGATACTTTGTAAACTAAATTTAACTTTTTATCTAAATCAGATAAATTAAAGAATGAATATTAGCATTAAATGCTTTCTATTATCAGATCGATGATTAATACTTTTCTTTAACGATATATATATCAGCAAATATTTATATAAATCCATAACAAAATTATACAACACTCCCACTCCAAAAAACAATCCCAACAAAATTAAACATAGTAAAATATTGTTAAAAAGATATATCAATTAATATCAGATATTTTGAATGGTAAAAAAAATTTAAAGAATATTTTAAGTATTACAATAATTCTGAATATTTTACAATCCAATATTATCCATTTGTTCTGCAATTGATAAATTGAAATGCAATATTTGGAAATCGCACAGTTGTGAATAAATCATCAGAATTTTAAAATAAGGATTAAGATTGCGTCAATTGGGTCGTAACAGAATCACCAGCTTGATTTGTATCCTATATAACATAAATAATAATTTACGAGATGACAAAATATTACAAATAAAAATTGCTATAAATTTAATAATAACAGCACTAATTGATCACCTCGTCAATCTGCATATACTCGCTCATCTCGGCATCCAATTCTTCTTGTGTTTTTTTAGGCCTATTATCAGGTCTACGTCCTCCTCGGCCTCCTCGACCTCCTCTTGTAGAAGTGCCACGAGCTCCTCCGGTACCACGTGTGGATGGGCGAGATCTTGAAGAGTAAAATAGAATTAAAAGAAAACCCAAAGTTCAATTTATAAAAAATTTTTTGCTTACTCATTGATTCCACCAATACGCTGAGTAATTGGACCAACATTAGGAGCAACAACAATTTCAATCTTCATTTCACGGCCTAATTACATTAAATATAATAATAAGATATTTAACTAATTTTAAATAAATTAATTGTAAATAAAGCTCATATAATTAATTACACCTACCATCAAGTGTAATATTTCTGAGTTTTTCAACAGACCGTACGGCATCGTTTTTCCTTGCAAAAACAACGGATGCGGTACCTTTTGAGCGACCACTTTGATCAAAGTTAAGGTTAACTTGACGTACAGGACCGATCATCGTTGAGAAAAGTTCCTGGTATTGTGAAAGGAAAAAGGGAGTCGAAGTGTGTATGTGTATGGAGAGTGTTTTGTTTGCGATCAGGTGGTTTGTTTTTCATTAGGAGCAATATGGTTGATCGGCTTGGAGAGCGTTGTAGAAAAGATTTCAGAATCTCCAGGTTCCAAAGCCATATGGCGAAGAAGGGCCGTTGACGATAATAAATTCGTACAAGGGTTGCCTTTTCGCTTCAGGTTTATTTGTTGACGGTAAACCTCAGCTTTGGCACCAAAAAAAGAAACTAATCACCTCTCTCTGATTTTTTTCTGCTGTCTCTCTGTTGCACAACCATCAACGGTTTGCAAATTATTGGACATTTTATAAATAGTTACCCAAAGATCTGCCTCTGTGACTTTATAGGCGAGGTTTGAAACAAGAATTTTTCCTTCTGGTGATGCGTTAAGATTTGGTGATGCCGTAGCAGCAGCAGCAGCATTACTGTAAGGTCGAGGTCTAACTTGTGAAGATCGAGGATTTCTGACAGGTCCGCTAGAACGTTTAGTGATGCCACCTGTACGGGTAGGACCTCCGGTCCTAGATCCTCTTGATGGCCTTTTTTTCGCAATAATTTCATCGAGAGACATGTCTAAACCTGCGGACATGATGAAAACTTGAGAAGAGTATATTTAGAGTGTGAACTTGGAAACTGAGGTTAAGTAATGAGAAAAGGGTGTAAGGAAGTAACCGCACGGTATGAGAAGAAAATTGTTTTAAAGATGATTTACCAACTTAGTATATTTGTTAAAACAAAAGACTGGAACAAAGAAATCCTCCTCATATTGACGCATCTACTGTATAGAACCCCAGATTTTGTGCCCCCAAATTTTTTGTAGATCAACTTCGCCCTTAATCTTGCTAGATAAGTAGTCCAAAAATTGTGGTTTCGAGTGAAACGAAGCAATATAACAAAAGAGAGCACACTGTGAACATTACTTATAATTACCTTCAGGTGTCAAGTACAATAATTGTAAGTATGCAATCATAAGGATCTAGGGAAAGATTTTGCCTTAATGATTCAAGAAACTTCTTTAGCTATGAAGTGTTGTATTAATTTTAAAGAAATCCAATAGGGTGACCGGTGTCCATCTTAGAGTCACAGCTGTAAATTCACTTTTTGGAGATGTAACTAATAGCCAATAAATTATAAAAGAAAATTTCTCCATAAGAGATTTGATATAAATAAACCGAAGCAGGCATGGTTTAAATCACAAAAACAATATCTTGAGAAATAGAGTTAATACGGCTTGATATTATACAAATACCTAGTTTAAACCTATATACTTTTTTGCAATTAAGAATATTAAGCTAAGAATTTTATAAATTTTATACCGGTTAAAGGGAGTACTTTAAGAAAAACTCAAGTTCTCAGAAATTACAATGTGAAAAAATCGAGAAATTTAAAAATTAGCTAAATAGTTTTATTCTTCTTTACTCAATTGAAAATAAAATTTGTAACATGGTATACAAAATTAAATTTATTAAGAGAAATAAGGTGAATGAGATGAAATCGCCATTAAAATATTAAAATCACAATATAATATTATTGATTTTTTTTAAGTATATATTAATTTTTAACATTACTTTTTATAATATAAAAATAAAAATTATTACAAAAACTATAGCTTAAATAAAAAAGGCATATGAATAGCCAAAAAAGAAAAAAAAATTTAATTAGTATTATCTGCAAATATTACAAAAATAAGAATTCTATCTTCTAACAATTGACTGTGCGGATAGATTGGCATACTATCTATTCGGAAATATTAAAGTTACAGGTAATTGCTGTTTCGCAGTGAGTCAAAGTTTCTGTGTCATCCCCATCAGAATGATCCTCAACAGACAATAGAATAGATGATTGAGAAGTTGTATTTCTGAATGAATGAAGATTTTAGTAGTTTGTGCATTAATAGCAACTCGGTCCTGTTTGATGATATCATAATTTAGTTTTGCGATGAGTTCAGCCTTTTCTTTATCGATATGCTCTTGTTTTGCAAGTCTGATAGCATTCTCTTCCATATATAGCCTGTCTTAATTTCGCATTTTCGGTCTTAACCTCAGTATTTTCGGCCAAAAGCTTAGCATTTTCTTCTTATCTCAACAAATCTAATTCGGCAAGCATGTTTGGTAATAATAACTTTATATATTCAATATTATATTTAAAATGGATACACCTATTGCAAAAAGTAAAAAATCACGTGCGCATGAGGAATTCTTTACTTTCGTCAAGAAAAAAATTGATCAAAAATTGGGAATATAAACATTTTCCAGATGCACACCCACCCACACGAAAAAATATGAACGTGTATATGTAAATCAACCACCAGAGTCGCTTTATTGATACAGAATACAGATAAATTAATGATTTAGCTCATACGGTAGCCATGATACATACTGTAGTTTCATTTTGCAGAGTGAAATAATGGTTCTACTGTATACTAATTCATAAGGACCACCCCAGTTTTTTGTTTATCTAAGCTATCTATACTGATCCAGTTTCATTTGTCCCAATCATTGATAATCTGGATAGAATAAAAATGGTTGTTAGTTATACTTATACAAAGACAAGCAATGCAGGAATAAATGAACCTTGATAAAACTCCGCTATAAGCTTGCCTACCATGATGTTAATAAATTCCTCAGAAATGCTGTACGAAAAAATAGTCATTGGTTTGTTTATTTGCGTATTTGCATAATATCTTGTCCGGGACATTCATCTCCAACGGCACTGGCATCTATTAAATTAATTTCGGCATTCTGTTGAGGCATAACCCATCTTTTTTATCATAGAGTTACGTTGATTGGTTAAAAAACGGTATATTTCTTGTTTGTAATCGTAAAGCTTGTGCACCATCTCAATCAGGATCTTGTCTGAGTTTGACTGAAAGAGAGTCTATTTCTATACAACACGAAATTATATGTTTGTCCTTTGTTCTTTTCTTTGTTCCTTTCAAAAACGATCTTACCACTATAAAAATTGGTCGGATATCCTTGAATAAAAGCTTTCCTACAATATAATTACGTATACTGAAAGAGAAGAAATTTCACCAAAAGAAATTGAGAAACTAGTGCTTGATTATAATATAAACCAAAATAGCACTGATATTCAAGAGTGCAACGGTCCAAAGAATCCGAATACAATAATCATTCAAAGGGCACTAAAAAACTTGTACTCCGTGTGGCTATAAATAAAAACACGCGTCCTTGGACGATAGTGACATTTTACACAGGAAGTTATGCCCGATACTGGAGAAAGGATGACAATCCGAAAATGATTTACGCAATTGAAGATTGAACTTTTTACGTCAGAAATAGATCAATAGACAACCATGTGATGATGTGACAATTTGTGAATTTGGGGGGATAATTAGATTTCAAATTTTCTCTCAAAGATGACTACGGAAATTTCGAAAGGTTCTACCATGAAAGGCTTTATTGATCATTTTTTTTACTACTCCTTTCGAGCTATGGAACCTTTGCTCTTTTATTGACGCACATTCCGGACCAGGATTCTTAAAAAAGGACTGCCTGTATTTTATAAGGAAGGACTACAAAATATTTGTAATCATCGGAGTTTGACGACGAGCAGAGGACTATGGCGAAAAAGCTAATTAACACTTATAAAGTGGACAAAAAGAGTGTGCAGAGTTACTAAAACTTCATGAAAACAAAATCACAGCCCATTCGGTTAGGTCGGGTATTCTTCAGAACAGGGTAAGTATCTTGCACTATAGATGTGTAGCTTACAAATATTCCTAAAATTATGTATAGCTTAAATTATTAGCTAACACTGCAAGATCCGCGAATTCCAAACTTTACAATCCATTCACCCAAGCTGACGCATCCGTTAGTGGTCAAAAACACCAGAAAAAACAGATCAATCCTTTTATTGTTAAATCATCACAAGGAAGAAAACATGACCTAGAGGATGAAAGTAATTCTGAAGAGGAGTATGACGCGGAACAAACGATAAGAACACTACTTGGGTAGTGCAGTACAGTACCAGGAAACAGGTATACCGCCGGAATACTATGACGTAATACTCTTCACTGACAAATATCAAAAACGGGTTTTTGGGGACACTTGAAGAAATGTCATTGTACAGATACATAAGCTACAAGAATGACACGTTTGAGAAGGATTTTTGCGATATTTTTTGTGAACCACATGTGAGTCTGTATTTCGCTTGAGAAGTGTAATAAGACTAACTAACCCATGGTTTATATAGGATTGAACTTATTGAGGATGTCAATGTGCTTCTTGAGGATATGTCCGAAGGGACATTCATTGTAATGGTTCTGGTTCCAATCCTACAAAGTTTTCATGAAAAACAGAATGGTTTGGTACGCGAAACATGTCTTAAGGCGAATGCCGAAGATCAGAATTCTCAAAAAACGGATAATGAACGCCGTTCACATTGAAAGATGATTATGAAGAATTCTCTGTCACGGAAGTAAGCGGTCCCCCATTGAAAAGAGATTGGTTTCTCTTTGTCGGAGATCGGATAAAAATTATTAAAATGTCAAAAACATTGATGCGAAAGCTCTGATATCAGGACAGTTAAATTGTATGGAATGCAGCTATATTGTAAGTTTTGTGCACATCATTATTATTGTATGTTGCTAACTACAGTATATGAAGTTATCGTATATCAATTCCAACTCAAATATTCTGAAATATACACCATAAAAGAAGTATTGAAATTTTCTATCCGAAAACTTGGAAAGACATGAGATAGGAGTTCAAGTCCTGTATCCTTATGATTTTAAATTATGATTGTAATATGTTATTGAATAGATTAAATACATTATATAATCGGTATATTAAAAATCCCAAATAGAGCATTGTAAATAAAGTTATATTTACGTGCGATAGAAGAACAAAAAGAGTTATGTAAAAGAAAGATCTTATCGATTTAAATCTTACAATAAACAAATCAAAGATAAAGTTAAAAGAAATATAATAATTTGTGCACTAATTCCAACATTATAAATTCATAAAATAAACTAGTAATGGTAGAACATATAATTTAGTCAAAAAAAAAAAAAAATAAAATAAAATACTGATAAAAAAAATTAAGGAGAAAAGGGGTGTAATAAAAATAGGACAATCGGATTAAACAATTTTTCTATTGTCCCATCTTTTGTAACTTGTCCATTCAAATTACTGAATCTACAAAACTAAACACACGGCGTGCTTTTTTTGCTTTTTCTTGGCCAAAAGAGCCGCCCGTGTAGCATGTTCGAATACCTCACGGACACCCTCACCTGTTTTGGCCGAACATTCCAAGTATTTGTGTGCACCGATTTTCGATGCAACGCCCATTCCCTTATTGAGTATTAATTTAAATAAATAAAATACGAGAGATTTTTCTAGTTATCAAATATAGAAATCTCAGAAATTACCTCTTCTGGTGTCACTGGTCTTTGAGACGTCTTGCGCAGCTCTTCAATTGTTTTGGAATCAAACCTCAAGTCTTTCTTACAACCAACTAGAATGATGGGCAGCCCTTGACAGAAGTGCATTACCTCTGAAATCCACTATAAATTATAAAGATAAATAAAATTTTTAGCATATTAAAAAAATAATGTCCTGATAATTATAATAAGCTTTTTAGCTAATATATTTTAACTGAAAGATGCCTCTTTAAGCCAAAATGTTAATTTAGCGCACCTTTTCTTGTACGTTATCCAAGGAATCAGGTGAGTCAACAGCAAAGCAAATTAAAATTACGTGAGAGTCGGGATAAGAAAGTGGTCGAAGACGATCATAATCTTCCTGACCTATTAAAGGAATAATATATAAATTATTGCATGTACAACATATGATTGAAGAATGGTTAATTGAATATTACCAGCTGTATCCCATAATGCCAATTCAACATGTCTTCCATCTACTTCTACATCTGCGACATAATTTTCAAATACGGTGGGAACGTAAACCTATTACACATATAAAAACAAAAATAAAAACGTGAAAATCTTTAATTGAAGCATCAGCCATCAATAATTCTCTAACTGAACTGGTTAACTAAAAACAATATTGACTGAAATGCTAACTTAAATATCTTAATATATTTGTACAAGAAAAAATAATTAATAAAATTCTTTCTTATAACCATTCTAAATAATTATATTATATTACTAATTTAACTAATTTCGGGAATTTCAAAGAAAAAAGAGCGCACTCTCAGAGTTCGTTAACTCCCGGCACTTTCCCAAATGAACAAACTTTGTAGAATCATACCTCAGGAAAAGTACCCTTTGAGAAAACAATCAAAAGACAGGTTTTTCCACAAGCACCGTCCCCAACGATTACAAGCTTCCGACGAATCTCAGACATCCTAAAGGTAATTGTAAATAAATTGAAATTCAAAATCCAAGTTTGTAAACAACTACCCAAACGACAATTTGTAAAAAAAAAATATAGCAGTAATAATAAATAGAGGCTTACAGTTATAATGTATAGAAAATTGCAATAGAGAAACTCTTGAGAGAACGAAAAATGAGATGATGAATGAACAAGTTGCCACAAAACAGAGACAGAAGTTTGATGTTAGGGAGTACGGCAGAAAGGCCGATAGTAAAACTGATATTAGATGGAGATAACATATTTACAATATGTATTAGGCGTTGGCTCGGACTTCTAGGGACGGAATAAATTAATATTAGGCTTATCAGATATTGGATGAATAATCTAAATTTGTTTCAATAATAACAATTATTATTATTGTACAAAATATAAAAAATTAAAAAATTAATTAATACGCTATCATTATTTTACTACGTTTTTTATGAGTTTTAGGAGTTTTAGGAGTAATTTCTCTAGAAATAGAATATTAAACCTTGTCCAGGTCGGTTCTGAAATTATCATAGTTCCGGCCGGAATTGGACCGATTACGGGACTTTTAAATTACCATATTTGGGGGAACTGTTCTGGATGGACTCTTCGAATTGCATACACATCAAATCTTTATATTTAATTCAATATTACAAAACGCGTCCATGAACTTCATTTGGTTGAGAATACAGTTATAAACTTAATAATAAACAATCATACAAAATCTTTCAGGGAATCCTAACTAGATGCGAAGACCCTAAAAATGATTCTAGAAAGTCAAGAAAGGTGATTACGTAAAATGTTTAAATAAGTTATATTAAGAACTTGAATTTTTCAAAGAACATTTAGTAGGAGTCTGTATAAAATAATAACGAAATCGTAAATTTCTTTTGTCAAATATAACATTTATATGAATTATATCTTGCTCCAAATTACTTAATAAATTAATCCACTTTAAACTTACGAATTTAACTTGACAAATGTATACAAAGGTATTTGGAGATGGAAATGAAAAAATTACATAAATTTTATTTTAAATCACCCAAATATACGCAAAAAGAAAAAAAAAATACTAATGATAAACTACTGCAACAAATTCAGTTCGAACGAGAAGCTTTTTCAAGGACAGCTTCATAAGAAACCTCGGATAAATCAGTGCCTTGTATTTCGATGGCAACCCCAACAAGTCTCTTGCGAATAGCATCCTTGCTTGAAGCGTAAAGCATTTTGTCCTTAACTTTGGAATCATCAGGTATCCTATAATTAATATGTTACAATTGTTAATAAATTGCCATAAAATTTCATTCTAATAAATAAACATCGTATATCGGCCCTTGATAATGTAAACATTTCATTAAAATCTCCTGAGAACTTTCCAAAACCAAAAAACACTAAGTTATAAATTTTAACCAATAAATAATGTTTATGTTGAAAAAAAAGACTTCGGACTTTTTACATTACGGGGATATTCATTAACTTGAATGAAGAAGAAACATACCAAGAGTAGAATGCGATCTTACTACGTTGACCTTCACCAGGCTTTTCATAATCGAAATCATAAACAGCGTAACGAGGACCACCTGAAGTAAGATCACTAATAAAGTCGTCATAAGTAGCTTCTTCAACCGCCTTTTCGAGATCGATCGATGTATTTTCATCGCCAAGCTTATACAGAATGTACTTATATTTTTTCTTTAGCTTGAGTTCTTGAAAAATATCCAAGCATTGCTCGCTAAGAACGACACCACTAGCACTAGACTATAAAAGACCACATTAAAGCATATAATTTTTTATTTGTTTTACAAATTCTGTATAGAAGACAAATATTTTTTTAACATACCATTTTAGAGAATTATAAAGTATAAATAAGAATTATAATATAAAGAATTCCAAAAAAAAATACTAGGCATATTTATTCGGAGTTTAGTTGTAATACCATATGGCGCGTGATTACTAAAATTATTTTCACCTCATATGATTTTTTGGCCAGCATAATATTACTCCTATCAAGATAAAATAAGTATTAAAAATATGATTCAATATATATACTAATACTGATTATTGCTAAGCCTCTAAATATATAATTATTAATTATTTAATAATAATTGCATATTATATTATTATAATTAACTATTTTTAAATTTTTATAATTTTAAAAATATACTTCTTATCTAATAAAATTACTATTAACTTATTTGTAAATTAATGCAAAAAAAAAATAGTTATTAATAGATTAACTTTATTTTATAATTAAATAATTTAAAATTATACTATTTTTTTAATAAATTCTTATACAATTTGATTTTTAAAAATCTTTTTTTATTTTTTATTATTTTAAAATAAATCTTTTCTATTTACTTTATATAACTTTATTTTAATCCTTATAATTTTTATTATTAGTAATAATTTTTATTATAATTAAAACTAAAATTAAAATTTAAAAATCAAAATAAATAACTTTACTAATATAAAAGTTAAAATTAAAGTTAAAATACTAAAATTATAACTTTAATAACTTTATTAATATTAATAATATATATTAAAATAATTATTTTAAAATTTTATATTATTTATTTATTATAAAAATTAATAATTTAATTATTTTAATTTTTAAAAAAATTTAAAGTAAAATTATTTTATTTATTTTAACCATTTTAATTATTTTATTAACTATTGTAATTTTAATTTTATATAATCTTTATTTTAATTTATTTAAAAAAAAAATTACTATATATCATGAGCCATAGTATTCCAAATATCTTGCAAATTTTGGAAGTTTAAGCCTGTATTCAGGAATACATTACATAGGTGGGTACTATAGATAGGAAGGTACATGATTTTTAAAATATCTGGGATATTTTTCATGTATAATATTCAAATATTATTAAAATTAATCAACTGTATCTGTAATATAATTTCATGTTCAAAATTTCTAAATACAATTTTACTCTCATATTTTAAAATCTTTTTAATAAAAAATAATATATCATTTAAATACTCCTATTTTATGTATTTTTAAGTCTTTGTAAATACATCTTTATTTTAATTTTACATATTTTATTTTAATTTTACTCGTCTAGTTTTTTGAGTAAAAATAATAAAATAAACATAATGGTAGTTATTGAAAATAAAAGAAATAGAAAAGTATGTAACTATTTATTATATAAAAAAATAAAGATAATGAAATGTAAAAGAAAAACTTATAGTAGTTTATTTTTTTGAAAATAATAACAAAAATGTATATAAAACTGCTAAACTAAGGAATTTGATATTCAACCTAAACAAGTGCATAATTAGATAAATAAAAAAGCTAAACTATTAATAACTGTTTCTTATGTATTAAAATTTCATTCAGAAAAACTTACTAAATATCCAAAATTAGAAAATAATTTAAATGCATAAATTAATGATAAAAGAACTCAAGAAAATGCTATTACTTAAAAATTAATCACCAAAAAAGCTATTTCTTTATCTAAAAATTAAGAATTTTTAGCAAATAACCCAGGTATTATTGAATTTAAATTTTTAAGTAGATAGCTTGATGTATTTTTAAAAAGATATGATCTTAGTAAGCATTGTAAAATAATAGTAGTATAGTAGTTTTCACAAGATTTAATTGAAAAGCAAAGTGCTTTTTTGAGTTATGTTATGTACTTAAGAATTCAAAATAAATATCCTTTAAAATATATCAGCAATATGGACAAAGCACTTATATAATTTGATATGCTGAATAATATAACTATAGACAAAGAAAAATTTTCACATGATATTCATATAAGAGCTAATAAAAAAGGATAGGTTAATGAACAAAAAATGCTGTAATAGATTGAAACTATATGGATCTCAAGAAATCCTTTTAGAAATTCACATTTTATATTAATATTGGATTCTTTTTATAGACATACTATAAATTCTGTTAATAGAAAAAAATACAAATATTTCTGTAATTCCTGGTAATTGTACATCCAAATTATAACTATTAAATATTATGATTAATAAGAAATTCAAATCTAAGATAAATACATTTAATTTTTATTATTTTTATTTAACATCATTAACATTTATATATAATTATAGATTAAAGACCAGTATAATGATTAGATATTAACTAATATTTATATTTTTACTCTGGCTAAAAAAATCAAAAGACCTTTTTATTTAACAATTGCAACCTGGGTCAAAAAATCTTAGGATGAAATCAGTAATGGTCTTATTTAAAAATCTTTTAAATGTTGTAAAATTTTAACAAAAACTAATAGTTCAAAAGATGATTGTTTATTTGATTATGACAATTTATCAAATCAAATAAATGATAATATGGAAGACGAAGTATTGGCAAAAAATTCTAATAAAAATAAAGAATATTCTGAAAAGATTAGTTATAAAAATAATTGGAATATTAGAAACAATAATAATAATAATAAAATTAATAGTGAAATCAAAGATGATGATAAAAAAGAATTATGATAATAATAAAAATGATAATGATAAAAAAGAAAAAAAAAATAAAAAACAAAAAGAAAAAGAATGATTATTACAATTATAATAATTCTGATAATAAAGAAATGTGTCAAGTTTTAAAAATATAATTTAATAAAAATATTTAACTGATTCTGATTTATTAATAATATTAAGGAAATTGCTGGATGATTGTCATTTAGGTGATTATTACCTGACTGATTGTTATCTGAATCTTTGATTACGTGACAAATTTTAATATTTTTGATTGGCTATATGATCATGTTATGTTTATTTGTATATCATTAAATCTTGTTTTCAGTATAAGTTTATTTTTTTAGTTTTTTTTTTCTTTTATTTTTATTTCTAACTTATATTCTTACACTTTTATTTTTTACTAACTCTATTTCATTATTTTTAGGTTCTTTAGTTCTTTAAGGTTTAGTTATTTTTCACTTTACATTTCATTTCTTACTCTTTTTTTTTTATTTTTTTTATTTGTTTTTATTGTTTCTGTTTCATATTTCATATTTTATTTTTTACTAATTTTATTTCATTTTTTTTAGATCTTTTAGTTCTTTCAGTTTTACAATTAATAAAGGTATGTTTTTTATTTTTTATTTATTTTTTTTTATTGTTTCTATCTTATATTTCATTTCTTACTAACTTTACTTTATGATTTTATTTTTACTTAGTTTTCTATTATTATTTTTTGCTACTCAACCTCCTATTATGATCATTTTTTTATTTTTTGCTCTCATCATTTTTCACTTCTATTACTTCTCATTATTCCATTCTTTTTGTCATCCATCATTTTCTATTACATCTTTTCATTTTCTATTATTTTTTTTTCTTTCCTATTTACTTCCCATTACTCCTTTTCATTTTCCATTACTCCTTTTTACCTTTCATCATTTCTCTTTGTCTCCATCATTTCTTTTCATTTTCCATCATTTCTCTTTGTTTCCTATCATTTCTCTTCATCTTCCATCACTCCTTTTCATCTTTCATCACTCCTTTTCATCTCCCATCACTTCTTTTCATCTTCTCATCAATTCTTTTCATCTTCTATTGCTTCTTTTTATCTCTCATCATTTCTTTTCAACTTCCATCACTTTCTATTACTTCTTTTTACTTCCTTTTATCTACTATTACTTTCCATTACTCCATTGTTATTTTATTTTTTTATTAGCATCTTTCTTCTTAATTATTATAATTTATTTATCTATTTTATTTATTGTTATTGTTTCTTTTATTTGTATCACTTTATTAAAAATAAATAAAATCATAAATGTGTGACTTTTAAATTTTAAAAAATTTCATTAGATAAGGGCCATGATATATATGCACAACCAAAATGTGTGACAGGTTATGCCAATTATACTATTTGATGTGTGTAACGTATATTTTTAAAAAAATATATATAAGTCAAAATTTATAACAAAAACCTTCTTTGTCACTCTAAGTAAACTTGCAGGATGACCAAAAATACACTCCTAACCATAATTTTAGAAGGTAAAAATAGTTTATTAAAATCTTTTTTTTTTTTTTGAGAAAATAATTTTTTTGTAAAAAATTGTTATGGCTCATGTACCGAATATTTTGTCGATCATTCCTAAAAAGTATTTTAAAGTACAATATATCTGGCGTAACCTGTCACACATTTCAGTCATGTGATATATATTATCTAATATTAGTTTCATAAGAGGTCCTACCCCCCAGGTAAGATTTTTTCAACCAATAATATTTAAATATATATATAGTATTAATTTTGATCAATAAAAATACATAATTTTGTATTATATAAGATTTTGTTTTACCCCTCACTCCCTAAAATATTACCTAATAAATGTCACGCCCCTAAGATTATTTTAAATAAATATGTTATCAAAAAAAAAATTTTTTTTAAGATAAAATTTACATTTTAACTGATCAAAAATTAGCAAATCAGCCTATATATTATGTGACATATTTGAAAAAAAAATTCAAATGATGATTATCCAGATGACATTTAGCAATTCCTATATTAAATAAATTTTAGGATAGTGTAATGCATATACAAATTTTAATAAAAGTTTTACTTAAAATTTTACCCTAATACTAATACAATAATAATAAATTAAAAAAAAATAATTAATTAAAAGTATTAATATAAAAAGTATATTTTATATTAAAGGACAAAACAAAGATTTTTATATAGAATAAATTTTGTATATTAGACAAAACAAATTTATTTTATGGTACCAGAAGTTTTAACTTAACAATCACGTGATTATGTTTCAATTTTTTGGAACTGGCCTGAATTATATATTTGAAAATCAGCCAATAAAAATTTCAGATTTTGATAAATTTTTATACTGGCAGCTTATCAGTACTATAATATATTATATGTTATATATATAGTATACAAAAAAAGTTATGCACTGCAGTTACCTTTTATTTTATATGGCATTTAAAAAATAGTTATCAGTTTATTCAAATAAAATATTTTTCATTTACATATGAAAATCTAAAAATTTTCTCATAATTACTTGTTTTTAAGGCCGACCCCAAAATTAATTCACCCAAAATCTGAAATCTGAAATTCTGAAACTGAAATCTGAAATTATTTTAGCATACTGAAATATATACCAAAATCTGAAATTGATGCTGAATTATAAACTTAATGCCAAAATTTAAATTAGGTAGAAATTTACTCATTTATTTTAAATTTATGTAAAATTACATATTTCTTATATAAGAAAAAACAAATATTTGATAATTATCACAAGATGCAGTAAATGTGATCTCTTTAGGATTAGAAAAAAAAAATCAAGAAAAAAAAAAGGTTTAAGTGCCAAAAAAAATTATAAATCAAATATATAAAAAATTGATTTTAAAGTTCCTTAAAATAAAAAATTATCTGTAATATATAAGAAAAAATTAAATATATAAAATTAGTTTAATAATTAATACATAAATAATTTAAAAAAGAGATATCATCTTTTTTCTCTTTGTGAATTATTTCTTCTTTCTCCTTCTCAAATATTCATATATTTGCTATAAACCTTCTCATCAATTGTAACTAAAAAAGTATAATATTTAATTTTTATTTTATATGAATTATTATTTTTAAAATAAAATTATTTGGTAAATAAATGTAAATTAATCCTTACTACCTGGCCTTTTCCATGGCCCTTCCTCAAATAATTCAAAGTATAATTTTCTGTTTTATATATCATGACCTTTATTATCCCCCAACCTATACGCTACTTGATTCTAAAAAAATATTAATACATAAATAATAATGTATTAAAATAACACAGATATATTTACCAAATGTTCTCGTAATAAATTTTTTCACTTCATTTTTATTTGTGATCCTATATATCTAGTGCCAAAACATTTGTTAATTTTCTCCACAATACTCATCCAAAATTCAGCTCGATTCCAACTTGTTAAGCTTTAAATTTCATCATTTCTGCTCATTCTTTGATCAAGCAAGTATTCGCACTGTTCATCTGTCCAAATTGTTCTAATTCAATTATAATAATTTACTGTATGAGGTTGAGAAATTCGGACGATAGCCATCATATTATTTATTATTCTGAAAAAAAATTTTGAAATATTTTAGATATATTATCTCTTTTTATAAATATAATTCTCATATTAAATTTGCACTTATGCAATTATGAATGAATGAATCATATTCGAATTACTAATGCAATTAATCGAATGAGTAATCAACTAATGAGTAATTAACTAATAAGTAATAATTTTATAATAATTGTATAATGAAATCTAACAACAACAGATGTGAGTATGTGACAAATTATTGGATTGAAATTGGATTGAGTTTGGATTGAACAAAAATCAATAATTTTTATATTAATTACTAATAAAAATTTGAATGTTTTAAAAATGGATTAAAAATGGATTAAAAATTTTGATTATCACTCCCAATCATGATATTTAGTATATTATACTAATTTAGGAACAATAGATAATTTAAAAATTCACGGTATACTAATTAATCAAGAAATTTTGATGCAAGTTCTGAAACATCATAATCCTCTACTAGTTCTTCAAGAACATCATCATCATTATTATCATTGTTATTATCAATATCATCATCGTCTTCTTCATCATCACTATCTTTCAGATCTCTAATAAATAGAACTTCATCTACATCAAATATCTTTTCTAATATTAATACTGATATTATGTGATTTGGAATTTCATCAGACTTTACTAATATTCTTTCAGATTCGCTATCCTCGAAATCCTTCTCAAGGTTATCCAAAGATTCGTCAACTATAACTTTTAATTCATCTTTAGAATATTTTAAACTCGCATATTTTAATTCATTATTTACTTTTGAAATATAATATGATTGAATCTTAGCCATAGATTCAACTTTTAATGTTTGTAAACCAAGTCTTCTCTTGTCATAGAATCATCTGAGAATTGAGAATACTCTCTCGCAACTAGTGCTGTAAGGTACAGCATATAGAACATAAAGAGCAAGTTCTTGCAAATAATTGCTAGTATTATCAACATCAAGTCACCATAACATAAGAGTTTCATCTGAATTTCTAATTACTTTGTTATAAGATTCTAGTCTAAGTTTATATTTACGCATTTGAGAGAGAAGCTCCTTGCATGATTTTTGGTTATTTCCCATCTTTTTCCAAATATTACCAGTGGCTGAAACAATTAAAGAATAATTTTCACTTCATACTCCTTGTGCTATGAAAATAATTATTATTATTAGCTGTTATTTGTTATTACATAAATAAAAAAAAATATATATATTTTTTTTATATACCTCAAAATCTTGGATGTAAAAAGTAAGCTAACACGCCTAACAGATATAAAGAAACATCAAATTCCTCCTATCTTTTGTTAAACGCCTGTATTGCATGTTTTTGAAATAATACTAAATTACTTAAATTGAAATGTTTGATTTCGTGAGCCAAACAAATCATTTGGATGAATGCATCAGCCAAATTAGTTTGATTTCTTTCTAAGGCCAGACCAACTTGAAGATTTATTTAACATAACATATAAGGTTACAAACTCAGGAGGGGAAGGGATCATTAACAACAATAAGATACGTTGAACAGTCATATGATAATTTTATATCTGATCTTTGATTGGTGAATTTATTACACNTAACTCAAAAATTATAATAAATTTTATTACAAATATCACAATCCATTATTAGCATTTCTTTTTCTTTTTCAACTTTTAGCATTAGTATTAGTTTTAATTTCAACTCGTGCAAAAAAATCCTTCCCTTTATCCTGACATATATTACATAAAAGAAATACAAATTTATACTTTGATGTTATATAGCTTGGAACAGATTCTAATAATCCTTAATCATATCCACACCAATAATATATAGATGGATAACTTTTGGATGATGAGTAATAAGCCAATTCAATTGGTGATTCACAGGAAATTTTTTTGTGTACAAATAAAATATCATTAAGTTCATGACCTTCGGAAACAAGGAAAGATCCACAACTACACTACCTAGACAAAAGTAGCGAACCTTATTTTTTAACTTAATTCTCAGAACTGTACATAATAATTTGGGTTGAAATTTTAATACGTGTTAGCTTATATCCTATGTAAACAATGATGTAAACATTACTTTATTTATAAACATATTTCAAATGTGATCGACAAAATAGGATTTTGTACTACTTTACACTATGTTCGATTTAACAGAGGCTGAACGCAACCAAATTATTGGCCTTTTTAAGGGTGGTGTCACAAAAGCAAATATTATTA
>QKYT01000002.1:278182-293689 GCA_003550305.1 Glomus cerebriforme
ATTATATAACAAAAACCCTTTTTATAAGAACACCTCACTATAATCACAGTGTTTGGTGGTCCCGAAGGGTGTGATTATAGAGGGGGATGACTGTACCTAGTAAAAAGATTCGATATCAGATTTTGACAAGGGGTAGGATTTTAATTCGTTGCATAGCTCGTTCAAGTATATAAAGATTAACCTGATCATAAGCTTTACTCAAGTCTTGGAAAAGAAGCCATAATTCCTTACGATTTTCAGAAGCATCTTCCATTAGTGCATTAATGATGCAGAGCGGAATAAAAGTCAAACCCATCAGTAAACCAGCATGATTGCCACCTTTAAGAATACTAAACTTAGCAATAACTGCAGATAAGCGATTATTCACCAATTTAACCAAATATGAAGTGTTTTCAAGAGTGTAATCGGACGAGTTCTATCTAAATTACACCCCATGCTGAAGGTTTCAGAATAGGATAAACTAAAGCCTCACGCCATTCATTGGGAATGTCATTACAAGCTAAACAGACACAAATTAATCGGTGAATCACCTGAAACATATTGGGACCAACATGTTTCAACATTTCATTAGAAACCTTGGATAACCCCGCCACTTTACCATTAGGTAAAGAATTGATAATAGCGGACCATTCTTCAATAGAGGGAGGAGACATAATTGAGTCATAACAAGTATCATTAATATCATTTCTAGGCGCATATTGAGCTGACCAAAGAGGATTAAGAATTTAGGTTCGTGAACACCACCGGCAACCTTTTGGAAATGTTCAATCAAACAAGAATCAATTTCATCAGGATCAGTAACAAGGCGTTTTTGATTATCCTTAGAACTAAGATGCGGTCTAACACAATACGATGACGTTTTCTATCCAAGATAGAAGAGATCATGGACTTTTGATCATTCACAATGTCATCACAACGTTTAGCAGTATAAAATTTAATCACAGTATAAAACTTAATCTGATCAAGATGATAATTATTTTCTTCCAGTTTACACCTAGCCCATGTAGCTTTAAAAAGACTAACAATAAAAGGTTTAGCTTGATAAACAGAACAGTGAAGAAGATTAAAAGGAAATGAAGCAACAGGAGAAAATTCTAATCTTCAAGAGATAGCAGACAGGTGGTTAAATTAGGAGAAATGAAATGATTCCAATTGACAGAAGAAGATAAATTTGAATGACCAATTTTCTTTGAAGTCAACTTTAACAATATTGAAGATAGAAACCGTAAGTCTTTGTGCCAATAAAGGAGCCATTTCAGAGTAATATTCTTTACATTGTTAGAAACTTTAATACTGGGAAGGTGCATATGTGCAGCTTTCATAATGCCTTCTCGAATATGCTCCCAAGATTTGTTCAACCCCTCTTTGAACACGAGGTAGAAGAATTAGCTAGCCACTCATAGCGTGATACCCAATTGTCAGTGAACTGAGCAAAATCAGACCATTGTGTCAGTGTAGTATGATCATATAGGAACCGCTTTTCAAAAATCTTTTTTCTTTTATTAAGTGAAGTAGGAGATGATTGGAACCCTTATTTGATAAAATGTGCAGAAACTATGTGATGATCAGTAGAATAAATATGAGCTTTGAAAGTATCAGCATAAACCAAGTCAGAGATTAAATTGGAAGAAATCCAAATCAAATCAAGACGTTTGAATATATGGTTACGTGACCAAGTCCGTTTGGGAGATAGTGAAAATGTGGCATAACATCGATAAAACCATATTTTTGAATAGACTTAACAAGGTCAAATTTCTTCTTTCCTATACGATTCACAGCATTTAAACAGTCAAGTTCATCCAGATCAACGTTGAAATCACCCATTAAAATAATTCAAAAATTATCTGACCATTTAGATGAGATCAAGGAGCAAATATAATCATAACATTGTTGTTTATGAATGTAATCTTTATCATGCGCTTGAATATAAACTTGAATAACACATAATTTGTGTTTGCCTTTTAAAAACAAATCAGCATAAATAACGCGACCAAATTTTCCTTTGATATTCTGAACGAACTTAGCAATATCTTTGTGCATAATCAAACCAATACCACTACTATCAGGACTATCGTCATTACAATTCCACCAAGAGATAAAGGAATCATCATTTCGATATAACAAATCCACAGTACGAGTCTTTAATTTGGTTTCTGATAAACCACATATTGAAACATGTTTTTCATGAAGAAGAGACAAAACTTGTAATTGCTTAATATTATCATTTAAACCAGCTATATTGTTACTAATAATAGTAAAAGTATTATCTATAAATTCTGATTGTTCATAATTATCATAATTTTCTTCTAAACTGTAATTCAAATAGTTTGAGAAGGTATAGTTGATGGTGTGACACTCATTAATAAAGGTTATGGGGAGTGGATTCAGACATAGACATATCATCTTGGTAGGAAGCAGAACTATCCTCATTGTTTGACGAAGATTGTACCGGATTACCCATATGACCAATAATATTATCAGAAGATGTAGAACCACAGTGGGGTGAGCCTATAAGATTATTCAATGTATCATTAATAGTAGAGAGCATTCCAAAACTACTTTGAACTTGAGATTCTAAATTGGAGATCTTATCATCATTATTATCAGAGGAAACAAAAGGTTAAACATTTGTAGAAACTGGGAATGAATTTTTTTAAAGTAGGAAGAGGACCGGTAAAAACAAAGTTATCTTGAACCAGAGGTTGTACAGATGACGTCACGACTACAGGTCTGGTATCAGAGAATGATTTAACCCATTTACCATTTCCATTGAATTCAGTATCTATGTCGGGAACGACAGTAGTGACAGAAGGAACATTCAGAGTAAATAATTTAAGTTCCATTGCAACTAAACAATCGTTAAGCATTTGAATCTGGTTTACAAGGGTAGCAACTACAGCTTCCAATTTATCAAGACGGGAAGCCTGATTGCTATTAATGGAAGTCAAACTATTATTACTGTTCGCCGGGTTAACACTTGGCTTAACTGGAAGAGGATCAGGACATTTGATAGAAGCGTTATTCCACGGACGATGTGAGACACCCCGTATTTTGAAGGAGTAGGGCGAGCTTTAGCAGCATCAACATATGATAAATTGTCATATTTGGGATCATCCCAATCCCGAGCAGGTTCGTGATCGAGATACACAATGTCATAGGATGGTTGATAACCTTTTGGATTACTAGGTTGAACTTTAAAACGTCGATAAATCGATTGCCATTGGAAATTAGAATCAATAATGGCTTGTTTACGATGAGCTTTAGGACAAGAATAATGGAGATGTGAAGCAGAGTCACATTCAGAGCAAGTTCATTGAGATGGTTGACACCAATAAACTGCATGATTATTACGCAATTGAAAAGCAGTAAGTTCAGCAGCACACATTTTGGCTTCGCTATGGAAGGAGACATACGCAAAATGTTCCTTTTCATAACTATTAAATTTCTTGGGGATAAAACAAGTCATTCCATCAACTTTCTTGAGAATATCTCTCAAATCGTAAGTGGTAGTACCTTGCGGCAAATGAGCAAGCTTTAATGAATACTTTTTTCTTAAATCATGTTGTTCAGTAGGAAGGTCCAATGGAAAGATATGGAAAGAAGTTTTCTGAAAAATATAACTCCATTGACCATCAAAGAAAGCTTTTGTCTTGATACTTTCAAATGAAACAGTCACGTGATAGTATAATCCTTTAACTATGAATTTGATAGACTTAATTGTGTCATGTTTGGTGATAGAGGCTTTTAAAACATTCTTATCGACATCTAATGGAACATCAATAAGCTTAAAAGAGTAATAATCCATAGGGCTGATGGTTGTAATACGTGTAACTAATTCAAAAGAGGAAGTATCGTCCTTTGAAATAGGGATGGTACATGCATATTCAGCCGCTTGTTGTGTATCAAATGTAACATTAACATGTTTCACTGAAATAATTGCCTTAATAGTCATAGAAATGAAACCATCAAGGGAACTAATCATATTGAAGGTGTAAGTTTTCTTGTTAGCTTCGGACTCCCTAGGAATTTTCGCAAGAGCCAAAGCAATATGGATAGGTTTTTTCTTTGTAATAACTTGCCACTCAAGGGTACGAGGTGGAGGCAGCAACAGCTGAGAAGGGTTGAGTGAAGAATCATCACTAACTTTAGCTTTGCCTTTCATTGAAGAAGTAGAATTTGGTGCATGCAAAGAAGCATCCGCTCCAGTTAAAGGCGAAGAGGCAGCAGCTTGCAAAGAAGCAGCCAAGTTCATATTTTGGCTACTCCTACTTTGTGGAGCAGCAGAGGATGAAGTTGATTCAACTCCTTCCATATAGAACATAACGAAAATAGAGTGTAAAGAAACTTAAACGAGAAAATCATTTGTACTGTAGATTTGTTATAAAATTAAATTTTTCAAGCGTAAGTTCTTCCAAGCACAACCTCTATATAATCATATCAGTTTTAGTCCCAAATTTTTATATATTAAAATACTCCATAGCAATTATTAGTCCTGATATAATAGTTAACATATAAAAATTTCTCTTTTTGTAGTCACATCATGTAATTATACTATATATAACTCACTTTAATTAAGAAGCATAAATGAAAATAATACGTAAACACGTAAAAAGTCATGTGTAATTTTTTTATATATTTGTATATGTGACTAAAATAAATTTACGTGTCTTTATATAAAACTATTTATAGTTGTGTAATTTTATCATGTGACTGAAATAAATATTTTATATTTGTGTAATTTTTTTACGTGACTGTATAATAAAGATTACATGTTCGCATAATCTAAAAAACTATATAATAAAACTGTGGCCAGCAGATAAAGAAAGGGAAATAAAGTTTTTTTTGGAAATTTTTTATTTTCACACTAATATTTTTGTATTAAACAATAGAAATTATAGCTATTTTAAGATTTTTAAAAAAAAATTTTTTTATTATAATATTATTTTTAGTTATTTTTAGTAAGAACTTTAATATAATCACACCAATATGAAAATTTATTATACATATGATTGTTTTTTTTTTTTTTTTTTTAACGATGCGATCTTGTGCAATAAGTTTATTAAAATATTATTCATAATAAAATACAAATAAAAATTAAACTATTGATTACTACCCCCCGTTAACCAGAATTAGGGCTGACCCGTCACCGTTTGAAGAATCTGCGGAAACTGAACAAAATTCACAAGGCCAAAGGCGTCCCCACTTCAAAAATCAAAGGTCACATGTCAAGAAATATTTAAAAATCCAGCCAGCTATTACCATAGCNGCATGAATGATCGCACCATAAAACCCAAGAATTTGCTACATGTAAATTACAAAAAGAAGTATCATAACGAATTAAAGGGAAAACTAAATTCGAAGAATTCACTAGATATTTACCATCACGTTTAACCTTATTATTAATATTCAAGTTTAACTCCTTTTTAACCAAAAGATCACACCTTATTAACCATACATCATTATATAGACTACCTTGTATATTATGTATAATTGATAAAATGAGCTGAAAAATAAAAAACGAATCACAATTAAATTGTTTAAACCAATCAACTAAATCCTGAGGAATTAAATCTCTCATTAAATCACTAAAAGTAAAGTAAGAGGAAGAATCTACCAAATTCCAACAAGATAACAAACGTAAATTTGTAAATTGAACAACAGTTAAAATGATATCTTTTTGACAACGAAAGATCTTTGAAATATCCTGACAGGCATTAAAAATAATGCGATCGACAACAGAGCGATAATGACTACATGTCCACAAATGAGAAAAAGTTTCGAAATGATTACAAGAAAGACATGTCCAAGAATGACTATTGTACAAATGAGGTTTTCTGATCTTTAAATTTTCTATGATGGGTAGATCTAAAGTAAAACATTTCATCTTGAAAGTTTTAAACCATGAACGATCAAAAGAAGTGTTTACAATCCATAGAAAAATCTAACAATTTCCAAGACAGTGGCCAATTAATAGCATTGAGTCACGTTAAACTAAGCATTTTCGAATTTCTATATAGATTAATAAATTCATCAAATAATAGGGCATTATGAGTGTCCTTAATGAATTGACGAATAGGCTGATCAATCACGCGATTATTCCAGGAAATAAAAAAGGTAGGTGAGGTAACAAAAGAAGAGTCTAACTCAAAAGAAGGAAGAAGACAACCATCTTTTGCTAATCGATCAGTCTCATCATTAAATAAATCAGTAGAATGAGATTTCACTTTATGAGTAATAATTGTGAGATGAGAAACGTCTATAATAGATTTAATAGCAATCCACAACATATAATTTTTTGACTTTTCTAAATTAAACAAATAATTATTAGAATAACATGATAATCCAGCCAAGCCTGAAATGACATTTTCACTATCTGTGAAAATATGAACTACACAATTAACAGGAGCAGTGCAAATAGCAGACAAAACTGCCGCAATTTCAGCTCACGAAGAAGAAGGAAACAATTCAAGAGAAGCATTAAATGAGGTACAAGGAGAAGATAAATCAACTTGTTTCCATGCAATACCCATTTTCATATTAACAGAACCAGCACCACATAACGAACCATCAGTATAAAAACTGAGCGACTCAGCATGCGTGAAATTTTGCTTGTGAAATAAGAGATTTTTTCTTATATCCATATTAGTAATAAATTTGAGAAAAGGATCATAAAACAACGGATCAGAAACCATTGATAAATCATTACTATGAACAGTATCCAAAACTTTCAAAGTATCATTCACTGAACCAAGAAAATGAGATTTCATCCTTGCTGAAAGATCAAACAAAGAAATTTCGAGATCATACATCAATGAAGCAGAAGCACCCAATTTAACAGGAGAGCAACATATTTTGATTAAGTCATGTAAATGAAAAACTTGAGAGCAAGAAACATTAATATTATATTTTTTTCTATAATCACTACTGTACGCTTTGTCAGGATTATGTAAATCACATCCAGAACAGGGAATAACTATAGCCTTTAAAAAAGAAGGCGAAACATCATTCGAAGGATCACCAGAACTAGGAAGTACATGAATCCAATGTTGAATAAGAAGTTCATTAGATTCCACATTTTTACTAATAACTTTACCAATAATAGAAGAACATTGAGAGTGAATCCAAACTGAAACCCAATCTTTACTCTGACTATGAATGTCTGGAAGTACAAAAGACACTGGATCATGGGAAATACTCAACAAAGAGAACCAACAAGATTGAATGCGCCGTGAAGTATCAGGTGAGATCAAAACTAAATCAGTAAGTTTTTGAAACCACAAAGGATTAAGATGGTTTGAAGATAATTTGAATTTTCTCTTTACATCAAGAAAATTCAATAAATAAACTTTATCAACTGAAAGTAGTTGATCTAAGAATAAGAGGGAAGAATTCCTAACTTTAGTATAAACATAAGGTTTAAAATATTCCTTCTCGAAAACAGATTGTAACGGAAGTGAACCTCCCCGAATAATATTTTTAAAGCAATCCGGAGTAGAAAAAGTCAATTTATTTAACTTTAATAAAGAAGTAATAGAAGCAAGCAAGTTTTTTCTATAACGCTTGACACAATGAGGGAGAATCCAGTCGACTAAAGGAGAAGATACTAGAGCTACTTTAGACTGTAATTGTTGACATCTAATTAAGGAAATGTGACCCAAAAGACCATTATCGTTCAATTGTTTCAAAATATTAGAACTTTGTGCCTGTAACTGACAGTTATACAGACAATTTAAATTGTAACCATAACTAGAATGAATTACTGATGAAGGGAATGAAGAAGCTAACTGAGTTTTTCGCTTGAAAAAAGTACGGTACGAAGAGGACAATTCGAGACATTCATTCTTAGAAAGAACAGTGAGTTGAGAATGATACTCAATCTTAGGATATAAGACCGTATTGAAAATATAAACCAAATGTTTATCAGTGAGCTTCTTATATCTCATAATATCAACAGCTTGACTGATATCATTTTTAATTTGAGATTTAACAAAAAAACGGTTAAAGTCAAGATTAACCCAGACTCCAAGAATCCGAACTGATTGAGATTTACGCACTGGGGTGATATCTAACATCTCAGAACCAAAAGATAAAGAAACACTAGAAGATTGAGTATCCTTATTAAAAGTATCTTTTGTCGTTAATAAAACTGACTTTAGCTTATTAACTTGAATATTATTCAAAAGATAAAATTCGTCAGCAATGGTCAAAATTTTTTCAAGATTTGATTTCGAGTTTGAGAACCATGACGTATCATCCATATAAGCTTGAGAGGATACAGTAGCACTAACAGATACAACATCAGGAATTGTAACATCAGGCTGCCAACTATGATCAATTGTATAACCCAACTGTTAATTTCTGTTAATAAAGAATCATAATAAATCGTCCATAAAAGAGGAGAAATTACTTCGCCTTGATCAATCCCAATTAAAACATCGTAAGAATCAGTCAAACTATAATGACCAATTATCTTATTTGTTCGTTTAGTGAACAAATTCAAAATCAAATTCTGACATGACTTAGGAATTTTGATTCGATGCATGGCTTGTTCTAGCATGTACAGATTAACGCGATCATATGCTTTACTTAAGTCCTGAAAAAGGAGCCACAATTCTTTGTTATTATCAGAAGCATCTTCCATTAATGCATTAATAATATGGAGTGGAGTAAATGTGGAACCTTTAGGTAAACCAGCATGATTACCACCTTTGAGAATACTATATTGAGCAATAACTGTAGATAAACGCTTATTAACTAATTTAACCAATGCTTTACGAAGAGTTTCTAACAATGTAATAGGATGAGTTCTATCTAAATTACATTCCCATTCTGAGGGTTTCGGAATCGGATAAACTAAAGCTTCACGCCATTCATCAGGAATGTCATTATATGCTAAACAAACACAAATCAATTGATGGATCACATTAAACATTTAAGGACCAACATGTTTCAACATTTCATTCAAAATCTTGGATAAGCCTGCTGCTTTGCCATTAGGGAGTGAATTGATAATAGAAGCCCATTCGTCAATTGAAGGGGGAGAGATAACTGAGGCATACCAAGCCTCATCGATATCGTCTTGAGGTGCATATTGAGCCGACCAATGAGAGGTAAGAAATTTAGGTTCATGCACACCACCAGCAACTTTTTGAAAATGTTCAATTAAATGAGAATTAATTTCATCAGGATCAGTAACTAAACGCTTTTGATTATCACGAGAAACTAGCACCCGATCTAACACAATACAATGACGCTTTCGATCAAGAATAGACGAAATCATAGACTTTTGATTATTAACAAGATCATTACAACATTTGGCGGTATAAAATTGAATCTGTTCAATATGGTATTTGTCTTCCTCTAATTTGCATCTGATCCATGTAGCTTTAAACAAACTAACAATCAAAGGTTTAGCTATGAATACAGAACAAAGAGGTAAATTAAAAGAAAAAGACGACACAGGAGAAAATTCCAATTTTCTAGAAATATTAGATAAAGTAATTAAATAAGGAGAGATGAAGGAATTCCAATTCTCGGAAGAAAACAGATTAGAATGATTGATTTTCTTGGTCGTAAGCTTTAACAACAATGAGGACAAGAAACGTAAATCATTATGCCATGTAAGAAGCCATTTTGGAGTGATATTTTTTGCATCATGAGAAACTTTAATAAAAGGAAGATGAGTATAAGCAGCTTTCATAATGCCTTCTCTGATATGATTCCATGATTTATTCAAACCCTTCTTGGAACAAGGTATAGAAGATTCAGCAAGCCAAGCATACCGAGAAACCCAATTATCGGTGAACTGTGCAAAATCATTCCATTGGGATTCTGTAGTTCGATCATAACAAAATTTTTTCATAAAAATCTTATTACGTTTGTTCAAAGAAGTAGAGGGGGCCTGAAAACCTTGTTTGATAAAATATGCTAAAACTATGTGATGATCAGTAGAATATATGTGAGCGTTAAAGGTATCAGCGAAAACCAAGGATGAAATCAAGTTGGGAGAAATCCAAATTAGATCTAAAAGTTTAAAAATATTGTTACGAGAGGTGAAGAATGAAATTGAGGCATAATATCAATAAAGCCCTGTTTCCGAATATGCTTGATAAGATCGAATTTCTTTTTCCCTTTACGACCATTAGAGATAAAAGAATCTAATTCATCAGGATCAGCGTTAAAATCACCCATTAAGATAATCTGATAATTATCTTTTCGCTTATAACTAATTAAAGAAAAAATATAATCATAACATTGTTGCTTAGAAGAATAGTCCTGATCATGGGCTTGAATATAAATTTGGATGACACACAGTTTACGCTTTCCTTTAAGAAATAAATCAGCGCAAATCACACGACCAAATTTACCATAAATCTTTTGAACATATTGAGCAATATATTTGCGCATAATCAGACCAACACCACAAGCGCCAGGATGATCATTATTACAATTCCACCAAGAAATAAAAGTATCATCATTACGATATAACAAATCCGCAGTACGAGTCCTTAATTTGGTTTCAGATAAACCGCATATAGAAACATGTTTTTCATGAAGAAGAGACAAAACTTGTAATTGTTTAATATTATCATTCAAACCAGCTATATTGTTACTTATAATAGTAAAAGTGTTATCAATAAAATCTAATTGTTCATAGTTATCATAATTTTCTTTCAAACTGTAATTCAAATCAGTTTGAGAAGGTGTAATTGATGGTGTAACACTCATTGATAAGGATTATTGGGGGTAGATTCAGACATAGAAACATCATCTTGATAGGAAGCAGAGCTATCCTGAGTAATTTCAGCAGAAGGTTGTGATGGGATACCCATATTTCCAATAATTTCAGAAGGTATGGCAGTACGGCGAGGTGATAGAGGCGAGCCCAAAAGACTATTCAAAGTTGTATTAATATTACTAAGCATACCAAAACTATTCTGAACTTGATTCTCTAAATAAGCAATTTTTTCAGTATTGTTCACAGAAGGAACAGAGGACGAAACAGAAGTTGAGACTGGAAAGGAATTGTTGAGATTAGGAACAGAACCGGTAAAAACAAAATTATTCTGAACTGGGGGGACAGATGGAAATCTAACCACAGGTTTATCATCAGAAGCGAAAGATTTGACACGTTTACCGTTACCATTAAAATCAGTATCAATTTCAGGAACGACAGATGAAAATACAGTAGGGGTAGCAGTAACTTCAATCTCTACAGCTGAAAGACGATCATGTAACATCTGAACTTGATTAACAAGGGTAGCAACCAAAGCTTCCAGCATATCAAGACGGGAAGCTTGAGCAGAAATATTGGAGTTCGAAATATTGTTGGAAGAAGCAGGAACTGAACTAGGCTTAACCACAGAAGAGTCAGTTCTTTTAACAGCGTTATTCCACGGTCTGCGAGAAACAGATTTCAAAATCCTTTGACCAGTTCTAGCAGGAGTAGAACTGGGTTTATGCATGGTAGAACCAGGTTTAGAAAGAGTAGTGCGAGCTTTAGCAGCATCTGCATATGAAAGATTGTCATATTTAGGATCATCCCAGTCACGAGCAGGTTCATTGTCAAGATAAGCAATGTCATAAGAAGGTTGATAACCTTTAGGGTTATTAGGTTGAACCTTAAAACGGTGATAGATCGATTGCCTTTGAAAATTGGAATCAGCAATAGCTTGTTTACGCTGAGCTTTAGGACAAGCACGATGAAGATGAGAAGCAGAACCACATTCAGAGCAAGTTCGTTGAGAGGGTTTGCACCAATAAATGGCATCATAACTATTAAATTTCTTAGGGATGAAATAAGTCATTCCGTCAACTTTTTGGAGAATATCCTTCAAATCATAAGTTGTAGTACCATGTGGAAGATGAGCGAGCTTCAAAGAGAAGCTTTTTCGTAACTCATGTTGTTCTACAGGGAGGTCCAAAGGGAAGATACGGAAAGAAGTTTTCTGAAAGATATAACTCCATTGGCCATCAAAATACGTTTTCATCTTGTTACTTTCATAGAAGACAGTCACGTGATAGTAAAGACCTTTGACTACAAATTTGATTGACTTAATTTTGTCATACTTAGCGATAGAAGCTTTAAGAACATCCTTATCAACATCTAACGGGACATCAATAAGCTTAAAAGAGTAATAATCAGTCGGGCTGGTAGTTGAGATATGTGTAATGAGTTCAAAAAAGGAAGTATCATCCGTAGAAATGGGGATTGTACATGCATAATCAGCAGCCTGTTGTGTATCAAATGTAACATTAACATGTTTCACTGAAGAAATTGCCTTAATNNTCATAGAAATNAAACCATCAAGGGAACCAATCATATTGTAAGCGTAAGTTTTCTTATCGGCTTCGGACTTCCCAGGAATTTTCTCAAGAGCCAAAGCAATATGGATAGGTTTTTTCTTGGTAATAACTTGCCACTCTAAAGTAGAGGAAGGGGTAGGCAACGGTGAAGATGAGTTAGATGAATCATTATCACTAACTTTTGCTTTGCCTTTAGAAGTAGAAAGATTATTAGGCGCATGCGAAGAAGCATCCGCTCCAGTTAAAGGCGAAGAAATAGCCGCTTGTAAAGAAGCAGCCGGGTTCNTATTTGGGCTACTNCCACTTTGGAGAGCAGCAGAGGATGAAGTTGATTCAACTCCTTCCATATAAACTGTAATGAAAATAGAGTATAAAGAAACTTAAACAAAAAATTAAATGTACTGCGGATTTGTTATAAAAATAAATTTTTCGAGAAAGAAATTTTTTATACATATGATTATATAATAAAAACCTTTTTTATAAGAATACCTTCCTATAATCACAGTATTTAGTGATTCTGAAGGATGTGATTATAGAGAGGGATGACTGTACTGCTGGAAAATTATAAGTAATCATAAAAAAAAGGTGCTTTATATTTGTCAAATTAAAAAGATTCATGAAAATCAGAGTTTTTTTTTATTTGATAATTGACATAAGATCACACCATTTTGAAAACAGTGATATTAAGAATATCTGTGTTAAATGGTTGTTAGGTTCTAAATAAACAGAATCTACGTAAATGGTGCATCCCCTAAAATAAAAGGTCATTTCTATATAATAAGAACTGTAACAGTCAATGTTTGTGTATAATTAAAGCACTATTAAAGCAACTCCAGATCCTTTATTTTTCGAATTATGATCTGAGAAATAGCCTTTGTAATCTTCATAAATATGTATAAAAAAACTAGCATTGTGGTCTATGTTATTTTCTGAAATGCCTACTATAGAGTACTTGTTGTTAACAGCAAAATCTATCAAGTAAGTTTCAGATTGCAATTCCAGAGACCATTAATATTATGATGAAGAATTTTGAATATCTATACTGATTATTGAGATGAATGAAAACCTTTGTGGATATATGAGAGGAATCGGAAATGTTAATATGTAAATTACATTGTTTATATAAAAATGGGTCGAGTTCTTCATTGTTAGAATTAAAATTATTGTACAATGATAAGTGTGGTCCTCTTAGGTTCAAGGGTTGAAGTAGTTAGAGGATAATGAACCACTTTCTTCATTCTATAATTCCATTAAAACAGAAAATCCTAATTTACCAAGGTTGGAACATCATTTCATATGAAGAAAAGACATGCAGAATAATAAATTGTGAGTTTATCTGGTCTATGAGAACAGCACCATTAATTGAGGAATTATTTCTACTTTTGGTAATACTATGGTGAGATGGAATTAAATCGTTTTTGGTAAGTTAGATCAGGTGTGGTTCCATAGAATTTAACTATAGGTTGGTAGTTAAATCATCTTATGAATCTTCTAGAGAATCATTCATATTGAATATTCAGATATTAGTGATAGGCAAATAACTAGTCACCATGGTGGATGATGATTGATGATCTTTAAAAGACTGGCGATTCTTGCATTTATGTTTGAGAAAAATGTTTTTTTCTGTTCAGTTAGTACCTTTGGAAATACCTATAGGTGCTGGCAAATTTCCATAATTACACCATTTCGGCATTTTGACATATATCATAATTAATTCCGTAACCGTAATAAAATGCTGTAAATCGTAAATGCCATAATGCCATAATGCTGTAATATAATTTAACGCCATAATGCCACAAATCTACATGCCGTAAATACTGTAGGTGACTTTTTTTTAAAAAAAACTAACGTTTATAAATAAAAAAAAGGAAATTTTTTTAATAAAAGCATTTTTAATAGGCGATTTCGATTTGTACACGTAGTGTGTAGATACGTATCACGTGATTCAATAATTTATATCATGTGACTTTAAACTGTTTTATTATATAAAATCAATTAACCAATCATGTACAATAAATGCGCCTAAATAAATGCACCCGCACCCTAAATAAAATGCTAAATGTTTTGATACNTTTTATTATATAAAATCAATTAACCAATCATGTACAATAAATGCGCCTAAATAAATGCACCCGCACCCTAAATAAAATGCTAAATGTTTTGATACATCTTCACGTAGTGCCCATACTGCTTACATTTACTGCACTTTTGACCTTTTGTATCATTTGTAGAGTCTTCTATAATATTTGAAGTATTGTTATCTTCTATTATATTACTACTACTAATATCTTTTAGAACCCATTTTTCTCTAATTGAAACCTTTTCAACACTTGCTATTAGCCTTTTCAGTGGCCAACCTTTATGCATGATAACAACTGAATTAATAATATCAGTAAAGTTTTCCGGTCCTAATCTGCTCTTTACATCATAAATAAAGGCCTTGAAAATATTTAACAATTCTTGTTGCTTATCATTTTTAAGAGCACAGTCAATAGTCTTTTTTGATAATCTGGCCAATTCCGCATACATAGCTTTAGGCAAGTTTACGGCTGATTGGGATGGTTGAGTACCGCATGAATCAATCCGAATAGAAAAGAAGTGTTGGAAAGTGATAGGATTTTCAAATGGTATGTTATCTTCCGATTGTATCTTATCACATACTGGAATAAAAGAATTTTATTATAGAAGATCGTTTAGTTTAACATCAGGATTTATATACCATCGATTCAGGATTATGCATATGTGGAAGGTGGCAAGTCTAGAGTACGTACCGACACGGAAAAAGTGCTGACTTATCAATCCCTTATTAATTAAAAGGAGACAAATACATAGATGCGTACCTTCGTTGAGTAGAATTACATAATGTCCAATTCCCTGTGTGCTGGTTGCTCGTACATTCCACACTTCAAGAATTGCTTCCATTGGTATAGTTGAAACCAANGATTGNAAAAGGATTTGCCTTGTGTCTTGCTCTTNTTCTCTAATTCCTATACTTATTTCTTCATTATCAGTTTCTATCTATAATCGTAGGAAATGTAGAATCGATCAAAAATAATGAGATTAGTAGATATAAATTTTGCGATTGCCCATCGCAAACTTGCATCCTATTCCAAATAAATTTTGAAATGATTCCTACCATATCCGCCGATCTGTGAAATTGGCCTAAATTAAGATTTTGATAAAAATTTAGATGTAAAATAG
>QKYT01000002.1:297829-318299 GCA_003550305.1 Glomus cerebriforme
AGCTGTTAGGCAGATTCTTTAATTAGATGATTGATGATAAAGAAGATAGAGGAAATATACACAACAGAAAATAAAGGAAAAGATAGAGGAAACATATACAACAAAAGAACAAAAGACAGAACATATACAAGAAGAAAATTATGTGCAGTGTGTAATTTACCATTGAAAGTGAAGCATCATATTGTTCACCACAACTTATATTTTCTTGTCCTGTTTTATTTATCTTGATTATACCAAAAGGTCAAACAACATAGATAAGCGAGCAAGAAAGAAGGGACTGTGTAATTTTAACAATAGGATCTTATAATTATGACGCAAATAGTTCCATTGTGATGCAAATAAATCATGACGTAAATAAACGCGTGATATCGCTATTGACACAACTATATTTATTATGACACAGATATATATCACGTGATACATGTCCACACACTACGTGTACATTAATAAATTTTCTTTTTAATAAAATATTTTTTAAATATAATAAAAAAATTTTGGAAATAATAAAAATTTTCTTAAAAAAATTATAAATCATTACAAATTCTACCGTTCTGGTAAGTAGGAGAAGGTTTTTTTTTTGACATTTATATTCAAGAAATGACATTAACTTTGTTTCTATTTTCTTTTTTTTAGGAACGGTTCTTGCGAATTCTTGGTAAATGAAAGAGATTTCTTTAACATTTATTTTAAGAAATGGTATTAACTTCATTTCTATTTTTTTTTTTTTTTTAGGAATGGTTCTTATGGACTTAGTTTTTGGATTTTTCTGGTAAGTGGGAAGGGTTTTTTTTGACATTTACTTTTAAGAAATGACACTAACTTCATTTCTTTTTTTCTATTTTTTAGGAACGGTTCTTGCAGACTTTCTGGACTTTCTGGTAAGTGGAGGAGAGTTTCTTTGACATTTACTTTTAAGAAACAACACTAACTTCATTTCTTTTTTGAGGAATTTCTTGACATTTACTTTTAAGAAACAATTATGAAACAATTCTAACTTCGTTTCTTTTTTACTTTTTTTTTTAGGAACAGTTCTTGCGGACTTTTTGGACTTTCTGGTAAGTGGAGGAGGGTTTTCTTTGACATTTACTTTTAAGAAACGATACTAACTTCGTTTCTTTTTTCTTTTTTTTTAGGAATAGTTCTTATGGACTTTCTGAACTTCCTGGACTTCCTGAACCGTTCCTAAAAAAAGAAAAATAGAAACAAAGTTAATGTCATTTCTTGAACATAAACGTCAAAAAAAAACCTTCCCCTATTTACCAAAACAGTAGAGCTTGCCAGAACCATTCGTCCATTTCTAATATTAGTTTTAAAAAAAAAGTCACCTATTTATGGCATGTAGATTTACGGCATTATAGCATTTACAATTTATGGCATTTTATTACGACATTACGGCACATGATGTAAGCGTAAAAATAATTCTGACGGCACCTATAGGAACACCCCTAATTTTGAGTTTGCCTACATTTATGTTCGAGCTACTTGATATAAAATTTTAAGGTTAGTGATGTCTTAAAGGTTATCTTTAATAAAGGCAAGATCCTGATGGGGAGCAAATCCGCTGAATTTACCTACAAATTTGTTCCTAAATTTGATATCTGATTTTTTAAAGTAAGCCAGTATAAGTCTGTATACATGTTTAGAATAAGATTGCCTGCCTAAACCTCTTCAAAATCCTATGATTAGTTTCGTCAAAATTTTACTATAGATTTATTATAGTTTAAGCAATTATAATAGGTTTCAGCAGTTTCACTTTTCTCTAGAGTTTTGCCAGTTTTTTAATATAACTTTAATATAGTTTTGGCAGAATTTTGCTTTTCGGCAAAACGCCATCTTGCCTAAAGCCCTAGGTTTCAGCAAGCAACCTTAATCACTAAGTCCAGGATTAATTATAAATCCAGATATCATACTTAGTGTTGTTAACAGTTCGGCTTGGTTCGGCTTGAAGCCCAAGCCAAGCCAAGCTGATAAAAAGTCAAGCCAAGCCAAGCCGAACCATATCGGCTTGAAGGTTCAAGTCAAACCAAACCAAGCCAAGTTGTGAAGCTGATGGAACTGATAGAACCGATGGAGCCGATGGAACTGATGATATGAAGTCGATAGAACCGATGGAGCCGATGAGCAATATCTAATAAAAAAGTAAAAAAAAAAATGCTGAAACGGCATTTTTTCATAAAATAATATGAAAACTGCCATTTCGGCGCAGTTATTCATGAAAAAATACACTGAAACAGCATTTTTTTATAAAATAATATGAAAACTGCCATTTTGGCGTGGTTATTCATGAAAAAATGTGCCAAAACAGTATTTTTTCATAAAATAATATGAAAACTGCCATTTTGGCGTGTTTATTCATGAAAAATGTGCCGAAATGGCATTTTTTCATAAAATAATATAAAAACTGCCATTTCGGCGCGATTATTCATGAAAAAAATATACCGAAACTAAAAACTGCCATTTCAGCACAGTTATTCATGAAAAAAATACACCGAAACCGAAAACTGCCGTTTCGGCGCAATTATTCATGAAAAAATGTGCCGAAATGGCATTTTTTTTATTATAAAATTGTTATTTCCCATCGGCTCCATCGGCTTCCATCGGCTAACCGCGGCTCAAACCGAGCCGAGCTGCGACTTAATATTCTCAAGCTGAGCTGAGCTGAATCAGCTTCTGTTCTGAAGCCAAGCCGAATTGGCTCCATCGGCTCGGCTCAACTTGGTTCAGCTCAGCTTGGACTTAACAACACTAATCATACTACATTATTCATCAATTCTTTATTATTTTTCATCTTATCCCAATCAATAACAGAAGCATCTTTCCTTTTAGCAATACCATGTATATGAAAGCTACCATGGTATTACCATTCAAAACAGTATTACCAATCTTCAAGATTCCATTTAAGTCTTGACGCTTATATTTGTTCACCTCCTATTCAGGTAATGTACTCAGAGAATCATCATGCCGCATCAAGTTATGTAGGTCAAGCCAATGAAAATTGGCAGCACTGAAAGTAAAAAATATAATCTTCTGAATACCTAATTGCTTAATCATGTCCAAAAGTTCAGATTGTCATCTATGCTAAAACTGACAAGATTGTATGATATGATCCACCATGTGATTATCATTCTCAAGCATTTTCTGTAAATTCTCAACAGTGTGTTGATTATTGTTCAAATTTTATTTTACATGGGCTTTCCATCATATCTGCGAATTTAGAGCAAAGTATCACCAGTAAGCATGACGAACAAATTGGCCATCTTTGTATTTGAGCAAGTATGAAAAATACTCAGCTGGCTTTACATCTCTAATATGTTCAGAACAAAGATTAGCTGTACCTGTAAGATATAAAGTCAGAAAAGCATGAGCTATATAGTCAGAAGATTGAAATTCATTTACTAGAACACCTTCTATAGATGGCCATGTAACTGCATCATGCTGCTTGTTCAAATGTTATTGAAAACAACTGTCTTCCAGAATCTGATGGGAAACTCCTATGATTTTTGATCAAAAATCAATAAATTAACTAACAATCTCTGTCCCATGTGCAACAAATATTTTCCATCCATTGAAATTGTGAAAGGTGAATATAGGTACTATTACACAGAAAAGAAAGAGGTAAAAAAGAAGTGCCAGAAGAACTATGAGAAATTTACTACACAACTGCCTTATCATCCTTCAACACTTGATGTTCTCATTGTTCGTCATCACTCTTCTGATGGTAGAACATTTAAAGATTTTAATGTACATAGATCTGTAATAGCTTGTGTTTTCTATTAGCTAAAATATAATAATCAATATTATTCAAATATCATTATTGATGAAGAAGTTTTGAGGTCATTGCCAGAAGATGGTCTGCTTGTTAATCAGATCTCATGACTTGAGGATACGGGTGGTAAAATAGGTGGTGAAATTGGTAGTAAAATTGATGATGATGATGTCTATATAACTCCATGTTAAATAATTTTGTATCCATACCGATTCCTATTCCTAATGAAAAGAGAGCTGTTGCTGATGTTCTTGATCGAATGCAGACAGATACTCCTCTGATTATTAAGGCTGACATTCAAATGAATAGCATCCTGGTGATTGGTGCAATTATTAAGGTGACTTAATTGCTTTCTTACACGTTTATCACCTCGTCACTTTTCATGTTAGCTATCACTTTCAGTGGTTCTTTTCATATGTTTAGACACTTTATCACATTCACAACATTGTTGGTATTGCTCAAGATATTCATTTTCTCTATTTTTACATTTTCAAAGCATATCACAAAGGAGTTGATCATTCATTTCACAAAACTAGCAAAGTTTATTTACAAATATAGCAGTTACAATTTTCCTAGATGGCAAAACTATTCTTTATTTAATATATGATGAATACATAAATACAATATTTTCTTTATTTTTTATACGATTAAATGCAATATTTTCTTTATTTAATAAATGATAAATATAATATTTTCTTTATTTAATAAACAATAAATACAATATACAACTAATATAACTAAAAAAAACAAATTTAGATAGATTGTGTGCAACATATACACAATTAGCAGTAATCTAAAAAGGAAATTTAACAATAAACAAATAAAATTTAGAACATGTAAAATTACAACAATGCATATTTTTGGTTGATCACATGTGTGAATAGATGGACATTGCATCATAATGAGTCTAACCGAAGATATCCTCCAGATAAATCACAATTTTACAAATTATTACAAATCGGTTTGCTAATTTTGTTTAAATGATCACTTATTGCAGTTTTCAAAAAAATTGATCTGCATGAAATTTACTAAAATTAAATTTTAATTTTACCCCTATTTTTAAGTAGCGTAAAGAACAGTAATATGTAAAAAAAATTTTTTCTTTTTTTAAAATATAATTTTTTTTTCATTTATACAAAGAACAGAAGCTAAAGGTTTTATAAAATAAGTTTCAAATATCCTTTTATATGCTTTTTTATAACTTATAATACATTATTTCCATGATTACACTCTGTGATTACACGCGATTACAACGATTACAAATGAATACAAATAATTATATTACAAGTAAGTAAACTTTTATTTAATAATTTTGATTAAAACAACTTTTAAAACATATATATTGTAATTTTTTAAAGCTTTCAAAGGTTTATTATTATTATTTTATTTTTATTTTAGAATTTTTTATTGATTTTTTTATTACATTACATTAAAATATTAACATTTCATTATTTATTACAATTTAGATTATTTTTGACATAAATATAATATATGTCTAGATGTTAAGTTTGTAATTATTCATATAGAGGTTTATTTAATCATGTTTAACTTTGTAAATTTAAGAAATAAATTATAATAAAATTTTTTTTTTTCGTTAAATCGTGGTCACGTGATTAAAATATTGGTTTTATTGGCTAATTTGTTTATAACACGTGATTGTATTTGTGTTTTTTGTATTACGAATATTTATTGCAAATTTTTATGCAGATCATTTTTTTTGAAAACCGCAATAATAAAATAACTATAAATCAATCAATCCAATTACTTATATTGTATTTAATCGGGTATATGCCTTATTGATCACCAATTTTTGTTTAATCTGATATATATACTATGTTAACTAATTATTTTAATAGTTATCAATCAGGTATATGTCTGATTGAACAGCATTCTACCTGTGCTAGGGTCAGTGATGTATCTTTAATTAGGATTTACTAATAAGTGCTGCAATGCCATAATTTGCAACTATATCGCAATTACTATGTTTCTATAATTTGCAACTTTTTTTCCAAAATTTATTAGTGATGGGCAGTAACTGGATAGTGATGGATAGTACTTCCTAAAATTTGGTAATAATAGGTAGTAACTGGATAGAAAAAATGGCAATTGTGCTAGTTTAGCTATTTCTAACTTAAGAGTTATAAATAAGTGAACATATCCATTTTTTGTTGTAAAGATTCTTCTTGCATATACATATAGTCATAATTTGCAAATCTTTACAGCTTTATTGCCTTTATATAAACTTTTTAATACCATCATCTTTATTAAAATAATTATAACTAAATCTGAGATCTAGCTTTTGAAGATTTGATAATAAGAGTTGAATATTTTTTAACAAATTTTTAACATTGCTTCTCTTATTATAATGCCTATAACTTACTATGCTAAAGTTTAATAATATTAGAGTAAGTTCATAGTATTTTTGTAATACAAATAAGTCACAACAATGAAGTTTTCAGATGTATTTTTCACATGATATGTGTTCATATGTTAGTAGCTTCTACCACTAATTTACTTATACTTTAAAATTGATTTTCATTTTGACATAGCTACTTTCACTTGAAATATACCATTAGGATAATCTTATCAATATAGCAAGTTTATTCATAAAAAACTACAAAAGAATCAAAAGTTTATATTTTAATGAAAGTATTAATTATTTTATTTAATGGTTATTAATTGTTTATAATTATCTACTCTAACCAAGTAAAAATGATGAAATTTTTTTTTTTTTGTAAATATTAAAATTTAAAAGTCATATATTCCAATTTTATTTAGTAAATTACAATGATCAAGAAGAAAGATGCTAATAAAAAAAATAAAATAACAATAGTAATATATTAGTTGACAAAATGGATCACTGTTTAGCAGCAATTTCATGTTTTTCTGACCTTAAAATTTTTTCCAATAGATTGCAATCAATTGTAAGGTTCTGCTAATAAATATAGAAGTTTAATGAAAGTCATGATGTTTGTTGTTAATAATTTATATGATGGAAACTATGATGCAGTAGATAATTTTATAAATAATGATGATCTTACGAAATTGTACAAATGTTGAAATGAAATGTATATTTTAAGTAGATCTGAAGAATTTAGTGAAAGTGACTTGATAAAATTTAATAAATTTTAATAAAATTGAAGTGAAAATTAAAATTAAATTATTATTAAAATTTTAGATATAATATTTAAATGAGCATAAAAGTTTGTAAAATCATTTAAATTTATTTCATCTTCCAATCTGAAGTTACCTAAACTACACTCATGAGTGTATTATTTTATCAACTCGATATGATTATATAGTCCAGTAAATGGTTATATCACAGAAACATATGAAAGTCTTTACAAATATTTTGTGAAAATACCCTATCAGATTAGCAATAAAAAAAATATCAAAACTCAGATTTTACAAACTGTAAGTATTTGAAAATTATATATATCATTTAAATTTGTTACTAAGATAGAATAATTAATTATTAGATAAAACATCAAGCAATATTTATTAGAATCTCTTAATGATTAGTGAATTCAGCAAAAATACCTTACGTTTGTAATTTTTTTGCAAAGCATTTTGGATTTTTTTTACTTAATGCAGCTGCATTTTTTAATGAAAATAATGATAGTGTAAATAATAAAATGCATACTGGATTTAGTAAATTTTTGATTGTCTGGATATATATTTAGATTTACTTAATGAATCTACAATTATTATTAAAGAAACCTGAATAAACATGTATAGATCAAGCATATTAAAAAATGGTACTATAATGTGTGCTACTAGCAATTATCACAGTAGAGTATAGTTTAATGACATAGCTATTTCAATAAATTCTAAAAAATCAAATGATTATGTAGTGTTCTAAAAAAAATCTGATCTGATCTGAATTCGCAGATTTGATCCAAAACAAATTCAAATCAGTTTGCAAATTTATGATTCATAAATCTGATCCAAATTTGATTAGATCAGATCAGATCATAGTACAAAAAAATCTGGATCTGATCCAATCGGATTTAGATCTTCATATATTAAACATGATAAATAAAAAAGTTTTTTTTTTATTTTTATTTTTTTTTAGAGACTTTAGAAACGGAACCTGGATGGCCGAACGAACAGTTTCTGAACAAATTAAAGGTGAGTTCATTCTTTTTTTACTTTATTTTTTTTAGGAAAAGTAATTAACGTTTCTTTTTCTCTTTTTTTAGAAAACTGGATGAATAGACGAAGCTGAACGAACGAAACTTGAACGAATGAACTAAGAGATTAGTTTGTTCATTTCTTTTCATTTTTTTACTTTCAAAGAACGTAATTAACATCTCCCTTCTCTTCTTTTTAGGAAACTGAATGAACTTTCAGTTCAGTTTAGTTTCAGATTAATTAGATTCAAATCTGGATCAGTTTCAGATCAGTTCAGATCAGATCTAGTCAGATCAGATCAGATCAGATTTAAATCAAATCTAATCTGAACTGATCTGTTCGGAATACTATAATTATGTATCAGTTAAAGGAATTTGTTACAGACAGGTAATTTATTAATTTGTAATAGGATTCCAAAATATATATAAAAAAGTAGGGTTAGAGTTTGTGTATAATGAAGCAAAAAAATCATGTAAATTATTCCTTTTTTGGATAATTTCTGATAATGTCAGCCAGAAATTTATTACTTATTTTAGTAACTAATTGACATTACCGTAATTCCAGCTCTTAAAAAATGCGTACAGCTAATAGTAAAATTTTTTTGGCTAAACCTGACCTCTGTATGCATATTTTGGATTCTTTTGTAATAATAATATATTTACAAAAGTAATAATAATATTTATTATTATAGGTATTATTATTAACAGAAATACTAATAGACCCTCTGCTAAATCTCACATTAATTCAATGATATGATTTCAAATTGAAAAGGAATCCCTGAATATTCTTACTTAAAATTGGTAGAAATGTATAACTTTGTTGCTATAGAGTCTATATATGGTATTGTATATATAGTATTCCATTTCAATAAAAAAATGAATATTTTGTAAATACTGTATAGTTCTGAAATTAAGCATACTTTTTTTGTTATAAGAATGCTTAATTTCGGTGTATAATTTTTTTAAAAAAATCATATTTATATTAATTTTGTATTTAGGATATCTTGTGNTNCAGTGATTAGAAATTAATGTAATTTAGCTCATTGGATTCGTCTCAATGAGAGGAATCCAATGGTAGTTATTTCATATCTCTAGGATAAATATTGGCCGAGATATCATAAATTTATTATTAAAAGAGTGCTTATTTTTGGGTTATTTCTTATATGTAAAGATGCTTATTTTTGGGTAATGCTTAATTTCGGAACTATATATAAATATATTTTTTAATATTTTTTATATAATATGTAACTAGTTTGCTGCCCGTTGCTTTGCAACGGGTTTTTAAATTTTATTTATAATTTTAATTCCGGCCAGAATTATGTGTATGCATATCGATTTTCTTTTTTGGATTTCGTGTAACTTTATACTACCATTTGATTCAATTTTCGTAGGAAATAAAATTGCCTTTTTTGGATTTTGTATAACATAACGTGATTAGATTACACAACTTTAAAGCATTTATTTATACAGTTAATCTAAACGTTACAAATTTTTTTAATTAAATAGATGATCAAATAATAATTAGCAACAATATTGACTGTATTATATAATTAATTAACAAATCCTTCATTTTAATAAAGAAATAGAAATCAAATAACTTTATAAAGAACATAAGTTTATGAAATACTTTAATAATTAATACATTCTGTAAATATAAAGTTTATAAGTTATTAATTTATTTGATTGTATAAAGGTTTGTTTACATGAACAAAAAATTTGTAAATTTTTATTAAAAAGAATATATAGTTTGTTCTTGTATATCTCAAGTATTCAAATATGCATCTCGCTTGAAATTGAAAAAAAATGGATTCTTATTTGTTTTAAATTGAATGAATAGGAGAGTGATATATTCTTCATAATTACGTAATTATGTTCTAAATTGTAGGTTTCAGGCTCACTTTTGATTTTGATATTTGGATAATTTCACTACTAGATCAGGAAGTATCAATGACAAAACTCATAATAGATATGAAAAAAAGGATTTCTTTACTTACAGATTCAAATATGTTCTTAGTTTTTTTTTGGTAAAAAGTTCTGATATATCATCATCTCCTAACTTTTGCTAGTCATTGATTAATTTTAAGTAATTAGTTAATAAAATAAAAGTCATTATTACAACTTTTAAGTGCAAAATTGTAAAATTTACCATAAAATTACCTATTTTATTCTTTATTACAGCTTTATTGGTGCTTATTGTTTTAGGCATTAGATCTAGTAATACTGCAAAAGTAGCTGCTATAAATGCTATATATACACTAATCAAAATAGTCCATTTTGGCTAAAGTTCGGCTGGCTGATTTTAGGCCGAATTATGCTCTAATGCTAGTCAAAATCTATGTTAATCTTCGGGTACCATTTGGGTACCATTTGAATGTAGATTTTAATTAAACTTATATTAAATTTTGTAACAACTAATCAGTTAATATCAAGCAAATATTCAATATTCTTCGGTACTACTCAGATATAGATTTCAATCAAACTTATGTTAAATTTTGTAACAACCAATCAGTTAATATTTAAGCAAATATCCAATACTCTTCGGTACCATTCAGATATAGATTTCAATCAAACTTATGTTAAATTTCATAACAACCAATCGGTTAATATTTAAGCAAATATCCAACACTTTTCAAATGTGAATTTATTTTGATTAAACTTCTGTAACATTATTGTCAGCATTCATTATATTAAATTTTGTAACTTTTAAACTAACATTTGGTAGTCAATATACCAATACAAATATAACAATAGTAATTATTTATTTATAAATTTTAAACAAAATTTAGCACAGTATATTGACTGATAGGATGATTCGATTATTCTACAATTTGATTAGGATTTTTAAAATAAAGTTAGAAATATCATCATAAATTATGCCATAACTTGTAATAAATATTCTGAATCTTTTATCCCAGTTTTTGAAGATTCACTATATTCATAATAATTATCAAAGTGTTCATCGAGGCGTTCTTCATTTTTTTCTATATAGGAAGAAATAATGGAAAGAACTGGTATTTGTCACCATAAAATTTCAGCATATTAAACATTTTTTGATATATTTACCTTCAATATCGGTATCAATTTCTTGGTCTTTTTGTTAAAAATAAGACCACTTGGGTATATTTGACAGATGGAGAAGGTCATAATATTGCATTTTGTCATTGTAATTTTGGTTTTTTGTTAATTAAGCCGATTGTAATGTTAGAGTATACTGATCGAGAACTTTTCAAAGAAGATTCTTTAACTGAAATAAATAATAATAATGTAAATATTAAATATACAAATAAAAAAAATAAAGATAAATAAATATCAGATACAGAACTTCATCTGATCTCCATGAGAAATCATATATGGCTTTGAGACTTTTCATCTATCTCGCTCATTTCTGGAGAGTGAGTTTTTTTATTCGCCAATAATTCAATAAGCTCTTTCTCATCGTACTTCATGATTTCATTATTATAATTCAAGTAAACCTTGCTCCTTTTATTCGACACGTTCTTTTCTAATTATTTATTATTATAAACACAAAAGTTATTACTATATATAATAAACATAAATTTTGAGTGATAAATTATACCTTGCTTAAACGGCTATTGCCATGTAATCAATGATTATCTGCGTCAATTTACCTTTTTATTTTGTAATTTTTTTACTTCTCCTTGATCTATGAAGTGTTTGGAGTAATTGCTTATTTGATCGTAAGAAGCATAATAAAGTTTTAAAGCCTTGATCAATTCTGAAATAAGTTTTCTTCAAATTTTGATATTTGATTGGCTATTTAATATTTCATTATAGTTCATGTTGAGATTGGGAGGAATAGTTTTCAAAATTGTCTTCATTTCAGACTAAATTATTTGCAAACAAAGAATGAAAAGAAATTCAATAAGTATCAGTACAAATCATAAAATTGTCTAAGAAAATTGGATGAATCCTGATGCTCTTTTCATTGTCATATGAACTGGTTGAACTTTTATCTATACTACTATTCTCTAAATTACTCTTATATCTAGTAGAGCATTTTTTCTTTGATTTAGAGTGCTTTCCTTCTGAACTACTCTTTTGTCTTTTTTTCTCTGATTTTTTTTCTCCCTACCATCTGGCTCGAACAACTACTAATACCTCTTAAGATCTGCAAAAAGTTTATCATTTTCACGACCGGACTGCTAATACCTCTTAAGATCTGCAGAAAGTATATTATTTTTATAACCAAATTCTTGGTTAATTTTCACTAAATATTTATTATTTTCCTGCAGCCCTTTTAAATCTGAGTACATCGTCTGGAATTTTTCATCAAGTTCCTCTAATTGCTGTCGAAGTTTTTCATTTTGAGACTTTAAATCCTGGTTTTCAGCTTTAAGTTTAGTCAAATGTAGAAAATAATGTTAGAAAGTGAATAATTAAATAAAATTATATAACCAAAATCAACAGTTACTATTATATTCTGAATTAATATAGGTTGAATCTTAAACATTTGTTAAATCTTAAGTTTCATGATTTTCATTAAGTAAATATTTGGTTGGAAGACGAATTTTTTTGATTGTTACTGGTGCATTCCTGAAGAAATGACAGATGTTGCATGGTTCAGTTATTCAATAAATCTTCAGGAATTTGAAAGTGAAAGCGATCTTTCTTTAGTTTTTGACCCATATCTTTATCAGTTTGTTTTCCGCAATTCATATTTGTATATCAATTTATAATGAATTTTAGACTTTCAAGAGAGAAGTGAAAAAAAATAAGCTGAAATGCCACTCTTTTTATAGATTTAATTAAACTCTCAATAAACTTTCGCAATATTGATCATTAAGCTTTCATTATACTTTTACTGCTTTATTTTTAGTTAAATCAATTTAAATCAATCAAATTAACTAATAGAACAAGTTTCATTACATTTTTACTGTTTATTTTTAGTTGAATCAATTTAATTCAATCAATTTAATTAATAGAACTAATTTTGTTATATTTTACTGTTTTATTTTTAGTCAAATCAATTTAATTCAATCAATAAAATAAGTTTCGTTATATTTTTACTATTTATTTTTAGTTGAATCAATTTAATTCAATTAATTTAATTAATAGAACAAATTTTGTTACATTTTACTGCTTTATTTTTAGTCAAATCAATTTAATTTAATCAATTTAATTAAATAAAACAAGTTTTGTTATATTTTTACTGCTTATTTTTAGTTGAATCAATTTAATTCAATCAATTTAATTAATAAAACAAGTTTTGTTACATTTTTACTGTTTATTTTTAGTTGAATCAATTTAAATCAATCAAATTAATTAAATAGAACAAGTTTTATTACATTTTTACTGTTTATTTTTAGTTGAATCAATTTAATTTAATCAATTTAATTAAATAGAACAAGTTTTATTATATTTTTACTGTTTATCACAGGTAGAATGCTGTTCAATCAGGCATATGCCCGATTAATAATTATTAAAATAATTAGTTAACATAGTATATATATCAGATTAAACAAAAATTGGTGATCAATAAGGCACATACCCGATTAAATACAATATAAGTAATTGGATTGACCGATTTATAGTTATTTTATTAAGTAACAAAATCAGCAACCTGATTTGTAATAATTTGTAAAATCGACCTTCATAAAATTTGGCCTAAATTTGGCTGATTTTAAAAAAATTCACCTAAATTAGTAATGATACACAGTTTGACCCATATTCGATTCTGCAAAATGATGGCTGAATTGCATACTAATTTTTATTAAAATTAAACTTATATTCGATCTTGCAGACTAATGGTCGAATTATCACCCTTTTTTNNANNAAAATACAAAAAATGATGGCTGAATTACATGCTATAAAATAATAATGCAACATGTTGTTCACTTCCAATATAATATTAAAATATCATTATAGGTATATGTAAAGAATGTGTATCAATTGACATTGTTGAATTAAGCTGTGTATCGATTTACATCATCGAATCAAGCGATTCTACTAATAATTGTGACATTGAAGTCTCGTTAGCAGGTAAAGTTGTTGATTGTTTGGAATGTGATTCTAAAGAAAACGTTTGTTCATGTGCAGCTTTTGTGCGTAGATTGACCATTTATTCGTTACCTTTTAGTAAAAGTAGATTAGACGTTGAAGAACTTGGAGTATTATATTCGTCTAAGATATTGGCTGCAATAATTAATATCAATAGCGTTAGTTTGATATTTAACTTTAATTTATTTTACTAATTTTTAACTACTTAATTGAGTTTAATTTTATTAATAGAACTATAAATAAAGGTGCAAAATGCACATTAATTTACTGATATTTGACTTTGATTATTTTAATTGATATTAATGTATGTTTATCTTTTTATTAATATTGATTTGATATTTTATTTGATTTTGATATTTAAAAATAGAAATATACCATATTGGTTTGGTTTTGGTTTAACTGATTGAAAGTTAATTTGATCCAAAAGTTTAAAAGAATTTGATAGTCAATATCGTTAATGATTGAAAATCTAATTTGATATGAAGTATAATAAATAGCATAAAAAAAAGACATAAAAGCAGGACAAATTCTCTTGTTTTATGCAAATAAATATTCTCTTTCTTTTTTTTTTTAAAAAAACAAATATTTTGAAAATAAATTTTGAAAATAAAAATGTCTTGCAGAAAATCTTCATCATCCTAACTATCACGAAATAATCCGCTTTCATCAATATCATCCTATCCTAATACATCACGAAATAATCCGCCTTTATCAACATCCTTATCAATGTCATCCCAGTCTTCGTCCAATCCTAACATACCACAAAGTAATCCACCTTCTCCAATATCTTCATCAATGTCATCTCAACCTATGTCCAATCCCAATACACCATGAACTTCAGAACCCTTTAGACTCTTTATGCCAGCAGATATTTTAGCTTCAATAGGCCAAACACCTTTAATACCTTCTACACTAAGAAATTCATCAACACCACCTTAACCTAAAATCATCACAACCTCATCAACACCACCTCAACCTAAAATCACCACAACATTATCAACACCTCTTACCACAACCTCTTCAACACCACCTCGACCTAAAATCACATCATCACCACCTTGTTCTAAAATTACTACAACATCATTATCACCTCGACCTAAAATCACCACAACATCATCAACACCACCTCGACCTAAAATCACCACAACCTTATCATCATCATCTCGAATTAATATACAAAATAACACACCCTCAGTATCTTTCTCTCCATTCTAACAATCTGTTGTAACATCGAATATTATTAAAAGATATCGAAATATCAACGTACCGAGAAGTCATCAAACTTTAGGTTATGAAGAAGAAGCAGTATCTGGTAAGTAAATTGAATTTGTCATACAACAATATATTATATTACATATATATGTATCCCTCAATGTGAAATTTATAACAGAAGTCGATAAGTTGATAATTGAAAATGGCCAACTTCGGGATGAATTATATAGAGAATGATTAATGGTAGCCGAGTTGAAACAGAAAATAGACAATTTAGAAGGTAGTCTTCGGCAAGTAGAGGAGAAGAACACCTTGTTACGTGAGTATAATAGAATATTTGAAGTCAAAACGGACAAACTATACGAAGAGAACAAAGCTCTCTAAGGTAAACTCGAACGATACTGACAAATTCGTATATCTTGATCAATTACTAATCCTTCACCAACAGAATAATCTAAAAAAAGATTAAAATCAAAAGAAAGATCTCCAGATGAAGCTAATGATATAGCAGCGAGGGTAAGAATCGTTAGTTTGTAATCGAACTTATGTATACAGCCTTTTTACTATTCAATTTTAATTTTTTGTTATTTAGTCTGAAATGAAACATATTTTGAAAGGCCAAATTCCTGACGAATACACGTTAGATTACGACAAGACTTTCGTCAAACAGTCAGATAAGATCTACAAGAAATTGATTCCTGAATTAAAGAAATTAATGAGTGGGCATTATAATCCATCGGTCACTCAATTGTCTAATTAGTTACGATCGATACATAAGCATAAAAGAGACAGAATAAGAAAGTGACAATTGGGCTAATTAGACAGAGATGACTGACGTATGCACATAAATGCCCACTTGTCCGAAGTGAGTAGTATTTTATTTTAATATAATTCTTTTTGAATTATTTAACAATTAATCTTTATACATTTGACAGAAAAAAAACAGGAGACTCAAAACAGCCATCAAGCTTTATGAGCAAAATGATGATAATTTACAGAAATTTGATAAAGATGAACTGCTATTGATTCTCATTCAGAATGGGTACCATTCTATCGAACAATCAGATTTAGAAGATGAAACGTAACAAAAATTGCCAGATAACAAGTGATTTTTGCATGTATACGACCATGGGTGGCGTTCGGAGAAGGTAATAAAGCAATTGATTGTTATTTATTTATTTTAGGATTTATTCAGCCTTCATTTTATCTTTGTTTTTAATAGTTGAAGTACCTACTTCGGGATGTATTAGACCCGCTGCTGAGGAAATTCAACACGCGAAAAAGTAGCGGGAGCGAATATACGATGATGATACTTACTTCATGTATAGCAAACCGCCTGAGAACACTCCCGAATGAGCATAAGATGCTGAGAAAATCAAAAATGAAGCAATGGACATCAAAATGCTCAAATACAGAGTCAACGATAACAATGATAAAATGACTCAATATGATGATGCGAGTTTAACAGATCTGAATTTAGATTATTTATTAAATTCAGCAGAGATGAATCTGATCTGGCCTGAAAATTTAGATGAAATCGGCGAAAGCTCACAATCAGTAAGTTGAATTAGTTTTTATTAATTTTATCACAAACTAAGATTATTTACATTATATTAACAAAAAAATCACGAAAAGAAAAGGAGTCAAAAGGGGAAAAAAAAGCTGATCTAGAAGAAGAAACTATTGACGTCATTTTCAACGTAGAAGTAGTATATTCTGATTCATAACTAATTCTGATCTTTACATCATTAAAGAAGTTTCCAAGTCGAATGTCGCATGTGTCTTTCTTTTGTAACTTTATCTTTTTTCTCTTTTTGTTATTTTTATATTATATAGTTAGTTTTATATTATTAAACGGACATTATTATATGGGTTTTGTAGTTTATAGGACATTATTATTATATATTATATAGTTTTTTTGGTAGGTTTATAGGATATTATATTATATTATATTAGACACTTTATATAGAATGAATATTGTTGATAAATAGGTCGAACTAAAATGAATTATTGGTTTTTAAGGTCGAATATATTGTTTTTTCAAGGTCGAATATATGGTTTTAAAGGTTGAATCTTGGTTTTTTAAGGTTAAATTTATGGTTTTTGAAGGTTGAATATTGGTTTTTAAAGGACGAATTTGCTTTTTTTTTAAAATCTAATAAAGTATAAATGATAGCCAAATTTTCTTTCTGAATTTGTGATGATTGGTAACCCAACTGCGTCAAAAAAATTGACCTTAATTTCACAGGTTAGATCATCATTTGACCTATATTCGACCTGGTCAAATTTAAGCCGAATTGTCCTATTTCTACTAGTGATATTGTTATATATATATATATTCGATTGCATACAAAGTAAATACTTGATTGATAACCTTGCAGATACCTGATTAATAACCTTGCTGTGCATAAATTACGCCAAAATTTGGTCATCAATCGGATACCCTGCTGAAGAAAAACAAAAAAAATTGGGCTCATTTAGGTCATTCTAGGGTATCCTAAAATGACCTAAATGAGCCCCAATTTGATATCATTTTACCTGTGTATTTTTAGTCAAATCAATTTAATTTAATCAATTTAATTAATAGAATAAGTTTCATTACATTTTACTGCTTTATTTTTAGTCAAATCAATTTAATTCAATTTAATTTAATTAATAGAACAAGTTTTGTTACATTTTTTACTATGTTAAATCAATTTAAATTAATTAAATAAACTTTGAACAAGGTATTTACCAAGTTTATTATTTCATGCACAAAATGGTTCAAAATAAAAATTATCATATGTACTTAATAAAGATTATTGACCAGATACTACTAATGCTATTAATATAACTAAAAAAAAGAACAAAAGTTTCATATCCTTGCAACAAATGCGAGAGAAAATTGGTTAATCCTTGTACAAAAAAGAAACATGAATCAGCTAATAATAAAATTTCCTCATAAAGTTCTAATACAAATACATGTTAAGAAGGTCAAGAAGTTTATAAAGATATAAATACTGACAAATCGTCTCATTCGACTTTAATTGGAGTTTTGATGTAGGATATTGAATGATCTGTCAATACAAAATAAAATCAGGATATAACAGATGACAATTTGTATATTGACGTCAATTTTGACTTTTTACCTTAAGAACACACTTCAAGATATACCAAATACAGTACTTGATTGAACCAATTGAACCATCTGAATCTGAGCAAAGTACTGACATTTCAGCAAATAATGAACCAAATGAAATTTTTAAGAATTATTCATGTCCTTCCTTAAAATCATTTTATGATGCAAACATTATACACACAATTCATAATGATCAATTTTTATGGATACTCTTATGGATAATGAACTTTTGAAAAAGGTTCAATATATCTAACTGAATCTTTAATAAAATTCATGAAATTGGTTCTGAATAAAATCGGGATAATGATTTTAGTATATTTTCAGATTCGCTTGGTTTGAAAGACCAATTTCAGGCCTTTGTACCTTGCTTGAAATGCCACAAGCTTTATGAAAAAGATGAAGTATAAAACTTTCAAGGTGTAACTTCTGCAATTATAAAATGTCATTATATTAAGTTTTCCAATTTGTCAACCCATCGGTTGAATTTGTGCCAAGAACTTTTATCTCTGCTTCGATCATAATTCGGCTTGAATTGATATATCCATTTGTCAGAATTAATAATCAATTGGCAACAATACTTCATCAATCTGGTTTCAAAAGTTCTTTCAGACATTGGATGACTCGGTCAAAGATGAATAATATTTTGACTGATATTTATGACAGAGAAGTTTGGAGAACTTTCAAAGATGATGATTCGACTGTTTTTTTGACTTAAAGTAGCAGATTCGCATCTTAGTCTTATGCTAAACCTTGATTAGTTTCAGCCATATGACAGAATGATGCATAGTACAGGAGCGATATATGTGGCTATTTGCAATTTGTCATGTGATATTCAATTTCATCATGAAAACTTACTACTTCTTGGTCTGTTATCTGGACTGAACGAAGTTAGTTTGCACAAAATTAATCATTATTTGGTGCCGATTGTTAATGAGTTAGAGTCACTTTGGAATGGAGTGACTCTAAATACAAATGAATATTCAGAAGAAAAGACAATTTGTGTAACATTAATACTTGTATTATGTAACATTCCTGCCATCAGAAAAATATGCAGCCATGTTTTGACATTAGTTTCATGTCATAGATGCCAAAAGAAGGCCAATTATGAGAATTGTCAGCATAACTTTGCTGACATAGATAACATGAATGAATAGTTCGTTACTCAAGATTTTACTTAACATCATCAGGATGCTTTGGGATAGAGACACTGTAATTCTAAAGCTTCAAAAAAATGATTTGTGAAGATGGTCTGAATTGTTGCAGTTATCATATTTTGATCCGATTCATTTTATAATGGTAGATCTGATACACTACCTATTCCTAGGCATTGCAAGGTGGATTGTAAAGTAAATCTGGATAGATCAAAAAATATTAACAAAGAATATTCTAAATGAAGTACAGAAAAAGACGAATCAATTTTCTGTATTTGCAGATATCGGTCGAATTCTGGGAAAAATATATTGTGGTGAAGGTTTTTTGAATTTTACTGCTAATCAGTAGAAAATTTTTTTTACAATTTATTCAACTGTCTCACTTTGGAATCATTTGGAAAATAATTATCATAAAATTCTTACATATTTTATAAGAGTTTGTTAGCTTTTTGTTAATAGAATTGTTAAGATCATCAGAAATTAATTAAAATAGTAAAACTAATAGAAAACAATTATAGTCGAGACCAAATCATGCCGAATTTACATTTGACACTTTATTTATGTAAATGCTCATTTGATTATGGACCTTTATATGCTTTTTGGTATTTTTCCTTTAAGTGTATGAACGGCATGCTGAATAAGTCAAATTTACGTATATTTTTATTAATTTTTCGTCAATTTCATTTACTAATTCGTATATTTTTTAGGCTCTTTACCTAATAACTACTGACATATCAAACCAGAGCTTATGTGAAGAATGATATTTGATACACAGATTATGGCTAAAAGAGGATTCCGAACAATATATGAATAGGTAGGATTTGAGTTTACTTATTGAACATAGAAAATTTTTACCCCTAGTGAGATTTTTTTTTGCTTATTTAAAGTATTAAATTTAAAATAGTCAGTATTTTATATGCATAGCACATATAAATTTGATAACTCAGTAATGTATTTGCATAGCAGAAACTTATTTTGGAATATATGGAATATGTTATATGATGTCAAATATTTTAAAAATATACCCCTTAAAATTAAAGACACGTAAACAAAATTAACATGTAAATTTAAT
>QKYT01000002.1:341775-352920 GCA_003550305.1 Glomus cerebriforme
ATAAATAAAAAGTCTCCTGTAAAGAACTTAAATTATTAATTAGATATCAACCTATTAAATTCAATCTATTCAAGTAATTGTCGGAATCTTTCTTGAATTTCTGTTTGCAATTGTTGATAACGTTCCCGAAGAACTTCTTCGCCTTCAGCAGGATCCTTATAAAAAAAAAAAAATAAGTAAAAATTTTTTTTTTTTTTTTGATAAAATGATATAATAAAAAAACAATCTTACTTCAAATTTCATAGAACTAAGTTTATATATAAGATCACTCATATTATCTCTAATTTTAGCCCACGTTATTTCGTTATTAGTAACTTCAACAGCATGAGTAGCAGCATTATAGAAACCAATCATATTCTTCAGTAACCAATTGGTCTGATAGAAATTAAATGTTAACATCGATTTTTTTTTTAAAAAAAAGACAACATTAAAATTACCTTATAGAATGGACAATAACGATCATAAGTCGAGTAACCATTTTGTTGTAAGAAATCGTCTTTAATAATTTTTGCAATTTCCAAAGTGATTTTATCAGCCTCACCAAGTGCGCTCTAAATTAAATATAATTTAAATAATATTGTAAATTAACGTATTAAATTAATAGAATAAACATACCTTTCCGACAAGCTGGACAATCTCAGATAAATCTTCTTCCTTTTGAAGAATTTCTTTAGTTTTATCTCTGAGCGCGATAAAATCTGGTTCAGTTGATTCATAGAAAGTTTCCAAAACTTTGAGGTATTTTGAATAACTCAAAGACCAGTTTACTGAAGGGAAATGCTTGCGTTGAGCTAATTTCTTATCTAGACCCCAAAATACTTGTACAATACCGAGTGTTGCTGATGTTACAGGGTCAGAAAAGTCACCACCAGGTGGAGATACACTATAAAATTAAAATAACGATATTTGATTAAAGATAACAATATTCATGTAAATATGTAACTATATAAAAAGTATTGTTTCAATTATATAAAGGATACGCTCCAACTACAGTAACACTTCCGTCACGTTTTGGATTACCAAGACACGTTACTTTACCAGCACGTTCATAGAAAGAGGCTAAACGAGCACCCAAATAAGCAGGATAACCACTATCTATGAAATAAAAAGTAAAATTATATTAACATCGAGACATATACGATAAAGCTATTGGCAAAAATATTGGTTAACATACCAGCCGGCATTTCAGCCAAACGACCGGAAATTTCACGAAGAGCTTCGGCCCAACGAGAAGTCGAATCCGCCATCATAGCAACATTTTTACCTTGATCACGGAAATATTCAGATAATGTAATACCTAAAAAAAAAAATCCAATAAATATTTAGTTATATTAAATAGAAAAGATTCAATATGTAATTGTTCACATTAATTAATTAATTAAAAACTCACCGGTATATATAGAAGCTTCACGAGCAGCTACAGGCATATTTGAAGTATTAGCTACCAATGTTGTACGTTTCATGATAGATTCTTGGCGTCCGTCAATACTTATACTAAGCTAAAACATGAAAATTTATTATACAACAAGTTTCAATAATTAATATTACCATTTTATCTTACCTCTGGGAAGTCCATTAATACTTCAGCCATTTCATTTCCACGTTCTCCACCTAAATTTGATTATATATATAAATTATATTGCAAAAATATATATATACATATATTGTTTTTTAAAAAAAAAAAATTTCAACAACTTACAGCCGACGTATATAATAATATCAGAATTAGAATATTTAGATAAAGATTGTGAAATAACTGTTTTGCCACAACCGAAAGCTCCAGGAATAGCAGTGGTACCACCCTGTACACAGCTAAATTTTATATATTCAAAAATAAGTAAAATTCAAATTTATTAATAAAAATATTAATATAGTAAACCTTACGGGAAAAGAGCGTCCAAAACACGTTGACCAGTCAATAATGGATAATTAGCTGATAATTTCTCTGCGACAGGACGAGGTGAACGCACAGGCCAAAGTTGCATCATTGTATGTTTTGATTTTTGCCCATTGAATTCGGTTTCAAGTACGATATCCTATTCAATTATATGTTAGCATCAATTACTCACACAATATACAATTGACATCGCTATATTAATTGACGTACCTCTAAAGAATAAGAACCTTTTTCGGCAATATGTGTGATTGTACCAAGAGCTTTTGGTGGCAACATTATATTATGAGTATTCACTAAAGAATTTTCAAAAACCTTGGCATATATATCACCACCGGTAATATGATCACCGATCTGAAATTTTTTTTAAGAAAAAACTATTAGATCTACATAATCTCTTAATAAAAATCGGAAAAGATGCCTACTTTGAAATTTAATGGTTCAAATTCCCACGATATTTTCTTATCCAACGCGGGAGTTGAAATACCACGTGGAATGTAAATACTATCAGAAATTTCTCGGATAGACTAAATTAGAAGGAATTTAGTATTTAATATGAAATAATTAAATAAATTAATTGCAATATAAAAGTAAGTAACCCTAAGTGGACGTTGAATTCCGTCATAAATATTACTCATCAAACCTATTATAAAGAAGGAAATTAGGATTAAATTAGATTTCAATTATAAGAAAATAATCATTGAAAAAAAAATATGAAATCGTACCCGGTCCTAACTCAACAGAAAGAGGTTTTCCGGTTTTTAATACTGGATCTCCAACAGTCAGTCCAGCTAGCAGTCATAAGTTATTTTTTAAATATATATGACGCCATCAAACAATAAAAATTGATCAACAAGAAGTTATAAAAAAACTTACAAGTTTCCTCATAAACTTGAATTGTTGCTTTGTCACCGTCAATACGAATGACCTCACCAACCAGTTCTTCGTGACCAACCCTTACCTTTTTGAAGTAAATATTAGAAAAAGAATTTTTAAGATAAAAAAATATGTTTATAACACAATGCCCGAAAATGATAACCCCTTACCAACTCATACATAGCAGATCCATTCATTTGTTCAGCGACCACGACTAAATGATTGGGGGAATATAACAAATTTATGTTTAATATATCGATTAAATATTTGATTTGTCTAATATAAGTGTATAAAAACAAAGTACGTTTGTTTACCTGGACCGGACACAGCATAGACATAACCAAAATCACTTTCTTTTTCGACATCTCCTATTTTTATTAAGTTTTCTTTTGCGTTAGATAGTGCTCCAGCCTAAAATAATAAAAATTCGTTAAAACAACTTATAACTCATTCCAGTATACTTATATCTTAACAATTTTTTTTTTTGATCATTAAAGACAGAAAAGAGTAGTTATAATGAAATTTACCATCTTTTGAAGTAATTAGGAAAGAAAAAGGTGTAGAGATATAATTAGGGCGTTTCGTCGTAAAGATTTGTTATTTTACGATGAATAGTGAAATGTGATTATCATTATCTTGTTAAATCTACAAATCTGATCATTTTCATTAATTTTTTTTGTAGATCCGTAACTCCCTAATTTTGTTCTATTGGTTAAAATAAAGATCTCGTAAGAAACGATCTTATCTCTTAATGTTAATTATTCTAGAATTAATAAACGCACTTTAAAAGATAATAATTTAATGAAAAGATGTCAGTAAATCAATATATTTTTTGATCAGGGAAAGGCGTTTTTATTAATAATAATATGAATACCGAGGATTTTTTTTTTTTTTAAAAAAAAAAAAAATTGTATGTCAATATACGATGCAAAGAGCTAAAAAAGAGTGTAGAATATACTGATCAAACGAAAAGTGTTAATTTATAATTTACATTTGATTATCTAAAAATATATTTATTAAGATTCGGAACTGCGCCATAATCAGTATACGCCAATTTTTGTACTATCTTAAGTCATTTCTTTTCTCCTTTTTTTTTATAAAATCGCGATGGGTAAACCAAGTACGTGATTTTTTTTATAATAGTTTACATAATCTTTCAAAGTTAACCATTCTTTCCTTTGAAATATGATATAGAACGAAATAGAATGCAAATGCAAATTGATAATGAGCCAACGCCTCCAAAATCTATGAATGTTGATAAATGGTCTCTTTCTTCACCGGGAAGTAAGTTTATTTCACTGTAATGTTTCATGAGTGAAATTTAATTAACGTATTTTTAAATAATTTAGTTAAGTCCATTAATTCACGTGCAGAAGCTGATAGTTTACTTCACAAAATCAAAAAGAAACCGAAAACACTTCGAGCGAAAGCGAAAAAAAGACGAGAACAAGGTATAAACCGAGCCTTGGTTATTAAGGAGAAAGTGGAAATTAAAATTGCGAAATCATTAGAGAAATTGAATAAAAAGAAACGTTTAAAGTCAATCCGGGAATAAATTATTCAAAAAAAAGTAATTTATTTATTCAATTATCTTTAATTACTAAATTATTTTTGCGATATCTAATTTTAATTATTTGATTTAGTGAATAGACTTTGTGCGTTTTCTTCCACTCTCTTTATTAGCATGTAGATATATAAAGTAAGGGCGCTCCGCTTTTAATTTCAAATAGACTTTGAAAAATAAACAAATATGGGTTAGTTAATATATTATATAAGTAACAAAATTAAATAATAAAAAATATATATAATTACTTCTGTCAAGATCCAATTCAATTACACATCTATTCCTTATTAAAGCCAACATAGGCCAAGTAGATTGTTCTCCTTTCAAAATCCAATAGTCCAAAGATGAGTGATCTGGGTTAGAGAACAGAGTTTTAAAATCCTAAAAAGAAAAAGTTAAAAAACATTTTTTAGTTTTTATCAAAGTAAATTTTTTTTTTTTTTTTTTACTTACCGAGAATGAAAGATAAGGAACAATAGTAACATTTCCTGAAACTTTTTCATCAACAAAACCTCGAAACATGTTTGGAAGAAGACGCATATGTTCAAGTTGATTGATTCTGTGTCTGAATTCAGATGACAAAAGATGACCACATTTAATCAATATATTACTACCAAATTGTTCCTTTGCCATGAAAGGAGCGATATACGGATTTGCTTGAGAGACAATAAAATGATTGACATTGAATAATTCAGAAATTCTTGTCAATGGAGATTCACTCTCGGTTGGAACCGCATCCGTCCATTTTCTCCATTTTATTTCAGTTGGAGCCCATTGTACAATATTTCCAGCTTTATCTTTGGCCAACAAATCAACACTATCGTACAATCCTAACATAGCAGTAGAAGCACAAGCTGCGCTACGTATCAATACATTAGGTGCGGTCAAATAATTGAGTAGTTGAGGGACTTCAAATTTTCTAGTTGATGATACTGTGATATTTAATATTCTTTTTGTTTTCGCGTACGCTTCCTATGTAATATAAAAAAAAAAAAAAGTTTATTAATCCGTCAAGGGGAAAGAAAGAAAGGGTGAAATAAATTAAATTACTTCAAATGTGAGATCTCCAACGTTACTTCGAACACATTCTTCCAACACTTTAACGTCCATAAAGTAACCTAAATTTCAAGAAATAGATATAAGAAAAATAAAATTAAAGAGATCAAAAAAAAAACTTTTAAAATCACTTACCATGTTTTAAGAATCTACTTATTTTTCTTCTAACATTTCCTTTCCTTCCTTTTTTAGCAAAAGCACCTAAATCCACACCACCTTCTTCAAAGATACTTGGTAATTCTTCATCAGTTCTAATACAAACTAGAGCGGCTATTAAAGCTCCGATAGCAGTACCACTAATAATTCTAGGCAATAGACCATGTTTATTTAACGCTTTAACAACTCCTAAATGATATAAACCAAATGTTGCTCCACCATATAATACCAAAGCGGTACATCCGAATGATTGACGTGTATCATTAAAAAATTCTAATTTTGAATATTGTGGAAGATCTATAAAATCTTTGTCTCCTATATGATCTAATTGAGTCAATACCTCTTTTGTATAATCTTCTATTAATTGTTTGGTTCCTAAATATGATCTGCAAAACAATCTTGGATCATTTATACCTCCCAAATTTCGTAAAAGACCTGATCTTAACATATAAATCATTGATAAAACATCATTACTTTCGCGAACATCTTTAAGATGATTCAATCTTTTTTGAATCATAATATAATCATAGTATGGTGATGCCGGATTCTTTTTCCATTCATCATTTGCTAAAATAAATGAAAAAATATGTTGATTAATAGTTATTTTGTTTCAAAAAAAAAAAAGGTTAGTTAAACTATTTACTTACCTAAAAGACTAAAATATTTACAAATAATAATATTTCTTGTTAATATAAAGTTTATTTTTTTTTTTTTAAAAAAAAAAAGATCAAATTACAATATTTACTTGTCCAACTCGTGCGCTTTTTTACGCCATTCTACGTATGTTTTCGCATGTTGCATTTCATTTCTCAGTATCTCCGCCGGTGTCTTTTTACGTCTCAATTTCTACAAAAAGACAAAATAAATTTTAATAATAAAAAAAAAATATCAATATAAATATACAAATTAAAAATTAGTACTTGAATCCATGAAAAAGAAACTTGTAATATTCGAACAACTACTGCGGATACAATTACAGTTATGATATTGAAAATCATTCTACATAAATACACATCATCTATTAAAATAAAATTAAAAATAATTAAATAATTAAAAAAAAAAAGGACACGAACTAGCATTTATAGTAATCCAAGAATTAAAAAAAAAACACCAATGAAAATTATCAAAGGAAAAGGCCTTTTATTTATAAAATAATGAAATTTAAAAATCATATGAAAATATTAATTTAGTGCATGCATTGGCACAGCACGTGTTATTAATAAATTGCATATTTGCAGCTCACCCCATGCATTAAAAAAAATTTACAAATCATTTTTATTCAAAGGGAAAATGTCAGAATAATATCTTTTGATAATCTGAGGCATGATATGATGTGACCAACGCCGTCAGATATACTTCAGTGTACAGTTATTATACTGACAATTAGTCAGCTGATCAAACTTTTTAAACTCTGCGGATTGGTTGACTAATATAGTATTGAGGCAAAACCTATTTAGGGAGTCGAGATTGAGATTAGCTTAATCTCAAATTGATCGTCAAAATTTCTCTATTTTTGTCTGCAACGTTAAGTTAGATCTACAGCTTCATTGTTATGTATAAAAACGTCGAGCCTCCAATGGTGAAGGAATTAACAACATATATTTTCATCTATGACGATTTATTTATACAGTAATAATTATTCATCATTCATTTTTTTTTTTTAAAAAAAAAGTTGAATAGATCATTTTTATTCCGATCTCTTTTTATTTCTTCTCACCCAAATTTAAACCTTCACTTTTTTCCTATTTTAGATGGTTATTTCTTTGAGAACTGCTACTGCTACATGCGATCATACCTAAAGAAGATGTCACAAGGTTCATTTTCGATGGGATGAACAGGGAGCGAATTTATATGGTTATACAAATACTGCGGTGGTGCGAATCACGGTAATACGAAGTGTTCACACATTTTGTTCATTACATGTTTATTTATTTGTGTTTGTAATAAAGCGAAATATATTTATTTAATATCATAAATTACATACATACATATATATACTATATATACTGTATCTATTTTTTTAATTTTTTTTTGTTTTTTTTTTTTTTTTTACATATTTTCCCGATCTATAATTTATATAATACAAAGATATCTTAATAATCTTATTTAAAAACTTATAATAATCTCATTCCTTCTTTATAATTATCGTTGGATGTTGGAAATAACGAAAAAAATATTTCATCTTCTTTAGGTTCATCGTATAATTCAAAATCAACGTCAAGGTTTGGAAACGAGTCAACATTCGTCGGAATATTTATCGTATTATTATTTATCGTGTTGTTATTTATCGGGTTATTATTTATCGTATTATTTATCGTGTTATTTATCGTATTATTATTTATCGTATGATTTGTTATTAATTCTTTCTTGGTTTCGGATTTTTTTATTTTAGTAAATTTTCTCTTTGGACGATATGTATGATCAGTATAAAAAGAATTATGAATTTCTTTTGCAGCCATTGATATAATTTCAAAAAATCTAATAACGTGCAAAGGCTGCATTTTCCATGCTTTACTAGCAAGATACGAGATCTCATTTATTGTTAATTGTTGATTTAGATTAGGATGTTGTTTCTTAATTTTTACGGTATAATCTTTTAAGAATAATATAAAGGCATCCTGCGGCCTCTCTGGTAATCCATTTGACTTTAAAATTAATTCGGGAATGGATAATGTCAAATCATACGGAGGTTTTTCGACAGCTGAAGACGTATAAAAAGACATTAAAGTTTGAAACGCGGAGTATTGCGAATGTGCAAAAGTTGATGTAAGAGAATTTGTTTGTGATTTATCATTTATATAATTTGACTTTGATTTCGGCATTTTGAATAAACCTTTTGGTTTTTTTTTCGATTTTGGAAGGAAGCAAAATGATTGCTAAAGATAAAAAAAAAAAAAAAAGGAAAAGAGCTTTAGATCCTATTTATAAAAAAATTTTTTATGTTTATAATATAAAATTATATAATGCTCCTTTCTCCGGTTGAAAATGGCTAATTATACCGAATAAGGGAACAGCAATCTCCGATCTTCACAATACTTGATATCATTGCTTTTACTACGTGGCATAACAAAGTAATTATGTACATCAGCCCGAATATACTTTACTCAACATATTCGGTAATACTTTATTTTAAAATCTTGTCTATATGTCATTGCTTGCTTAGCTTGCTCAGTTTTCTTAATTAAGATTAGTCTTGGAGATTTTCTTAGCGGCAAAAAATAGGTCTTGGTAGTTACACATGCTTATAATTCGTTTCAAAAATTATGGGTTCGAAAAAAAAAAATAATAATTTTTATTTTTAATTTTTTTTTTTAAAAAAAAAAATAAAAAAAAAAAAAAAAATTTTTTTTTTTTTTTTTTTTAAAAAAAAAAAAAGAAACAATTTTATTAAACAAACCCAGTCTTTTTCTTTCTTTCAATAATCTAAGGGTCCGAACGTGAAAATTTTCCGAAAGAAATATTTGTAACAATAAATAAAACCTTTTAATAAAAAGGAAAAAAAGAATTTCACAAAAGATTTTCTAACAAAAAAAAGTACGAATGAAAAGGAACCAATTGAAAGCAACTTTTTTTTTGTGGAAAGGTGGGTAATTATGAGTAAGTTTACTATTTTTGTAACAATATATAATATGTAATGTAAATCAATTTTGAATGCACGGTAATATGAGTCAGTTATTTTGCACACACCAAGACTACTTTAATCGAATTCCAACACATTTTACTACGCCAAATTTATTTTTGTTAGTCGAACAAACTTTCCGACCTTTTAAACTAATTTGACATCATATTATTTTTGTGATAACATAAACGGTTATCTTATCTTATCGTGAGAAACAATATATTTCTCTACATATTTACGTAATTTGTGTTAATCTTTAACTCCGCTAATGTTCAAGAGAGTCTTAGAAGGTTTAATATTATTAATTTTTAAGTTCAACCCTTTTTTTTTTTATATTTCATTTTATGTTCCATCGGAAACATCCGGATATCTGGATTGACGGATTGACTGAGGCTAATTCGTTTTAAAAAATAATTAATAACAAAAATGGATAAAATGTTTGAAGATTAAAAATGAGTCAATAACAAATGTTCCAGAAGGTTAACAAAAAAACTGTAATCTCCGCATTAACCAATCAAAAGTCAATTCGAAAATTCGAAAGGTTACACGCGGTCAAAAAATGAACTAGAATTCTTTAAAAGAAATATTGAAGAAATTCGAAAGTTATAAATAATGAATTTGTTCAAGATCTTCAGAATAATTTATAATTTTTTATTGGATAAAAAAAAAAATTTTTTTATTTTGATTACTAATTCGATTTTTTATAAATGGATGACGCATGAAAAAAATAACCCAACAAATCATGTGATTTTTTCATATACTATATTACACTATATACATTCATCTTAAATTTTAATACTTTGTTAAATTTACTTATTTTGGACATCAAATTAAAAAAAAAAAGCCGGCTTTAAAAATTGCTTATAATAAAAACATATAAAATATATATATACATATATATATACAATCTTAAATTAAAACGTAAATAAAGGGCTTATTATTATTATTATTATTATCATCTGAAAAAAAAAAAAAAAAAATAATCGAATGACTTGGCGTTTAAAAGTAATTATAACAAAACAAATTATTGAGTATTATTCAATTCTAAAACCGTCAAGTCAAAGAACTCTTTCATACTTAAACCAACTCCATTGCTTTCATTAATCGTAGTACAATTATTATTATTACAATCTTGTAATAATGAATAAATGTCCTCTGATGATGGTTCATATAACGACGGAGAAATACCTTCCGATGAAGAGGAATCCGAATATTGTGGCGAATATAATAAATTAAAGTTTTCCGATGAAGGTATTAAAGGATATTGTGATGATGGTAGTGGATCATCAATCTGTGGCGCAATACCGTTTTTAATTTTATCAAATCGAAGTTTAAATTTCCTTTCAGGACGAAATTTATAATCAGGATAAATTACATTATGAATTTCTTTTGCCGAAATATGTAAAATGTCGAAAAATTGTTTAACTTGTGGAGGTTGTTGTTTCCATGAGTTGCTAGCCAACGAACTAATATCTTGTACACGTAATTTATTAATTTTAGAAAAGATCTTTATTTTAGCAGTAAAATCCTTACGAAACAACATCCAAGGATTTTGTGGACGAGGAATCTTCCCATTTTTCATTGGTTTAGGTAAAAGTAATTCCTCAAAAGGAAGGGTTAACTCATATGGTAAATCAGGTGGTAATAAAGAAAAAAGGATTTGAAATAAAGGATTATTATTAGGAATTGGCATAATTTCAGTTGAATTGACAGCAGTATTGGAGGGAGAAGAAGGAAAGTTATTTATACATTGCATTAAAGGGGTTGATTTCGCTTTAGGCATTTTTTAAAAAAAAAAAGTCGATTTTTTTTTTTGCTAAAGAGAAAAAAACTGAATTTAAGAAAAGAGAATGCCTCATAATTTGGTGGTTTATATAATTCTCGATGAAAGATAAAAAGACCATAAATGAAAATGATTTGCTATATACTTACAGTATTTGATATATTGACGGAGTAATATCTCCTTCATTAGGATCGTCA
>QKYT01000002.1:366592-390949 GCA_003550305.1 Glomus cerebriforme
TCTTCAGAGGCGTTCCTATAAAAAAAATCATGAAAAGAACGTTAGGAAATGTTCTTAAGCGAAATTAACAAAGAAAAACAAAAAAAAACATTTACCTTTGTTTCCAGGAGCCCATTTCGTTTNCAGGGTATTCCTACAAATAAAAGAAAACGTTCCTAATGAAAAAAAAAATTATTGATCGATAATCTGAATTACACAACCAATAAAATTTAAAAATCAGATCACGTGATAGGGGTGCGTTCGAACGCAGGTGCGTTCAAATTTTAAACCCTTAATAATATACAGTATAATATAAGTAAAAAAAGCAAATATATTATTAAAATATATAATTATTGCATTATATACAAAAATTTAATTTTAATAGTAAAGAATCTTTGATGTAAATTACATATTATAATCAAATAAAAAATAAGTATTTTTCAAATTTAAAAACTTTTTGTATATTGAATAAATTGTAAAAGTCATTTCTAATAAAAATTATTCAACATTTGTCTGATTTTAATAAAAATTAATATATAAAAGCTTTAAAGTATTTTAAATTTATGTGTATGTAAAATATTCAAGTAGAGCAAAAAATTTACTATTACACAAAATATGTAGATCATTTTATAGTAAAAAATCTCTATGCTAATTCATAACATAACCAGTAATTGTTAAGTAAAATCATTTTTTTCCTTATAAAACTTTTTATTACTTTTCTTTTCTAATTCTGAAAAGATAAAACTTATGCAAAACTGAATAGCTTAGAAAATTAAATATTTTCAGAGATATCATTAAAGGTTATTATTCAAAAGTTGTAAAATAAAAATTAAATAGTTAATTTTATATTTCTTTAGTTTTTTTTTAGATTAATAAATATTAAAAAATTATATAAAATTAAGGATAAATCTAAATCTAGCAGGGGGATAAGACATTTATATATCATCAGAAGGTTTCTTAATTTGGTAATTTTGGTTTAAATTAAAAGAAATTTTCTTTTTTAAAAATTTTGTATAATCCAAATTTTGATTTTGAAGAGAAACAAAAATGCTTTTTTGTTTATATAATATTATACAAGTATTCAAAAATAAAAATAAAATATAATGATTAACATATAATAAATAGGATTTTATATTTTGAAAAAATTTTGAATAAATATAGTAGTTGTCACCTATAAATTACATTAGTTCAAAATTTCACACATGTATCACAAGTATTATAATTCTGGCCAGCATTATAAAATTTTCTTTTATATTATACATAATTCAGAATTGCATCAATCTTTCATTTATATTAAGCTAATCATATTCATTTTTCATATTATTTTAAATTTGCTTTATTTTTATCTTCATTTGGTAAATAAATTTTATGCTATTTGCTATCATTTCCATTTTTTAATTATCATCAACTCATAATTTCTTTGCAAATTTTTCATTGTTATTTCTTTATCACTGTTTTCAATTTAGTACAATCAGCCAATTTTTCAGCTGCATGATGCTAAGGAAATCAGTTTTCACATTTTACATGATGATCAACATTAATAGCCAATAAAATTTGGAATTTCATGTAAAGAATAATAATCATTTCACGCTTTGCAATTTTTTGACATGAAAAAAATGGGAAAAGAAAGAAAGAAAAGTATAAAATTCGAGTTTGTTTTGGATGTCAAAAATGTTTATACTACAGAAAGAATATATGTAAATGTAAAAAAACAGTTAAACCAACTAGAACAAATAGAACAGTTCAAGTTAAAACTGCATATCCAAGAATATTTAACCCTACTTCTTCTAATTCTAAATAACTTAACTTTATCAAAATAAAAATGAATGTTTTCAATATGGTTATGATTTAAAAAAAAATATTCAATTATCATTTTGCTCAACATGCAATAGTTCTTATCAATATTTGTCTTCTAAAAATTCTAATACCGCTAATAAATTAAATTTAATAGAAGAAACAGAAGCTACAAAAGCAACTGATATTGCAAAAATAATTGATCTTGAAGCTACCTTTTCTGAAGTTTCTATAATAATAATTCAAAGTAAATCTAAATGTAATAATTCAGAAACTGAAAATAAGAGTGATGCTGAATTAGAATTGGAAGTTAATTACAAATTTGTTATCAAACAAGTAGATGGTGTCATTCTTTTAGCTAAGAACTATTCAGTTACAATTTCTGAATTAGATGAATTTTTGCTTGCAATTCAAAATAATATCACAGTTCTTCTTCAAGATAATGAAATTAATGCTAATGATTATAATATTTCTTTCAAATCAGAAAAAGCTCAAGNGNCNGGTACTCTATTAGTAGATNTGTGTGATTTTGAGAATTTTAAATCAGAATATATNAAACTTGCTACTGCAAAGAAGATTGTACTTATTCTTATTACCATAAAAAAAAAGGAAAAGATAATTAATAAACGAAAAAAAAATAAATTTTTATTTGTTATGTAAATTTTTTAATTATATTTAGAAAAAAATTAATTATATAAAAATTTTAATTAGAAATCTAATTCAGATAACGAAGAAGCAATTTGTGATGAATCAATTCCAAAGATCAACAACAATAATAAAGTTTCAAAAATATCAGATATTTTTATACTTGATCAAAGAATTGCAAAAAATGTTACAGAGTTAAGAAAAGAAACTTGATATCCTATGCATAACAGACATTATCTAAAAGATCGTGAACCTCATACTAAAATAAATAATATAATGTTTTCAACATGGGCTACAGAAATGGTTGGTTATTTAATTTATAATTAATTATTAAAAATTGTTTAATTAACATGTTATTTTTTAAAATATTTTAGCTTAATAAACTTGCAACAGTTAAAGAACCACCAACACATCCTTCATTTGTATATACACACCTACCAAAAAATAGATCTTAATCTACTATACCTCAATTTTCCAATAATATACAAGATTCAATTAATCCTTTTTTTTCTAATATTTTACAAACGTTAGTTACTCTAACCACCACTATCACAATAATCATTCTAACAACTATCATTACAACCATTTCAACAACTATCATCACAACTATCATCTCAACAAACTATATCTTCAATGGCTGAATTTTTGCATCAAATAGATACAATAGAAAAACAAAAGATTATTATTTTAAATTTTTAGAGAGATTCAAAAAACAAAGAATTAAAGTTAAACATTTAAATAAATTGAATGATACACAATTTGAAGCTTGTGAAGTAATTGCAATTGAAGATATTGAAACTATTAGAGAAGCTGCTCAAAATTATAAATAAATAAAATTTTATTATTTTTATTTTATTTTTTTTCATTATAAAAAATTTTTTTAGTTCTATTTTAAAAATATTCACATTCTCTAAAATAACCTTTTGCCATTTAAAATGTAATTTGAGAATAAGCTATAAGTAAAGGATAAATAGAATTATAACTAACTTCTACAAAATATCTATTTCTTTGTAAAAATTGTTTAATTGTAGAAAAAGCTGTTTCTATAGGATTAAAATCAGGTGAATAAGGAGGCAAAAATTCAACTTTTATTTCAAATGCACTCAAATAATCAAGAAGGTCTTGATCATGGTGTATTTTAACATTATCAAAAACTAAAACACTATTTGAACTTGGAAAGGGGTTCATTTGTGGCAACTATAAAATAATGTTTGATAATTTATTAATACAAATAATAAATTTTTTAATAATATATAAAATAGTACTTATTACTTATGAAATTACAAATTTCTTAAATCTTTGTTTTGTACAACTTTCTTTTATAATGTCTATAGCAATTATACCTCGTTCTGTTAATGCAGGTAAAAGAGTATATCTTTTTCCTTGAACAAAAACTACTTTTTTTAACGCTCTTGAATTTACTCTTGAATAACTATATAAACATGTTGAAGTATGCTTATCTTTTAATGATTCATTCATAAATACCAATTGATTAATTTTATAACAACCTATAATTGCAATAAATGCATTTCTTAACAATTCATTTCTTTCAGCAGCCTTCTGCAACTAAAGTAATAATAAATTGATAAATTAATTAGTATTATTATAAAATTATTATAATGTTTTTATAAAATCAAAAAAATTACTTTTTTACGAGTAATACCACAATAAGCTAATGATATTCATAGGGTTGGAACAGAGACACATTTTTCCGTTTGTGCTTGCATTTCTTCAATATATTCATTAGCGCAATATCTAATATATAGTTATATTATGAGTATATAGTATATTCTGATACAAACATTCAGTTTACTATTTCTAATCATTTTTACATTCATATCACTTCTATTGAAAACTTTTTTCTTTCCTGGTAGACGTCTATATGGGTTTACAATACATCCCCACTTTGCATATATATTTATTACTTTATTCACTAATATTTCTCCAATATAAAGCAGTTTTGCAATTTGTTTTCTTAAGTATCCATCATTATATAAAAGTATGATATACTATTTGAGATTCTCAGCTAAAGTTTTGACCATGAAAACTTTGCAAAAAGAGAAAAAAGAAAATTAGAAGAAAATCTTTAAAAAATACATAACTTTATTGTTTGAAAACTAACTTTTACTTAGTAAATACCATACCTGAAAATTTGTAGATGTCTAATTTATTGTAAAATATTTGTGAAATCATGAGGCAATCGAAGAAAATCAGATATAAAGAAAAAGTTTTATTAGAAGCATTTGAAAAAAAATGGTAGAAATCAGGGAAATCAAATCCAATTATCACATGGTTATATGATTAGGCTGATTGCACTAAATTGAAAACAGTGATAACTATAAATTTTTTATTAAAATTGAAATTTCATATGAAATTTTACTTAAATATTGCTGATTCTTTAGTCCAAAATTTTCCATTTTTAATATATGCTATTATAAAAAATTCTTAGACTTTAAATTATAATAGTTCTAAAAATTTTATAATATTTTAAAAAAATAAACTAATAAAAATATTAAGCACATGTTAGTGGTTAGAACCGATATCTGACATTCGGATTTAAATCCAGTTTCCTTCGATTCGGATTTAAATCCAAATATCGAAGGAAACTGGATTTATTATATCTGGATAACCGAAGGAAAACCGAATAAAACCGGATATAAATCTGAAGGATTTGAAGGAACTGGATATATTATAAGTTAAAATAAAACCAGATTTATTTTTTAAATCCAGTTCCAATCTCTAGCACATGTTATTTTATAATTTTATCAGTTTAAATTTGCCAATAATTGATTTAATTTTAATTTATAAAATTTTAAAGTTATATGACTTTTATAAAGTTTATAGATGATAGCCACTATAGTAAAAATAAAAATCAGAAGATGTTATATATATGAGAATAACAAATTGAAATAATAAAAATTAATATATAATTTATAAATCTGGATTGTTAAGATAAGTTTAATATACAGTATATAGTATTTTATTATGGCAATTATTCAATATAACTAATATAATTAATTATAAAAAATCCAGTTTTATAAACTTTGGTTTAATATAACAAGTTTTTAGTATATATAGGTTCATTATAACCAGTGATACTGTAACTATATATACTGATTATTTTTTGAAAAATTTTTTTTTTTATCTATTTATAAAAAATGCTTCAGTATTTATACTTAGATGTGACTTTTCTATCTCCTAAAGATATCCATGATATTATTAACACTAAAAATTTAATGAAACAGTCATTAAAAATTGACTATCAAATACAAAATATTAACATAACATGTATATTAAATATAATGAGAAGTTTATCTATTAACAGATCCTAAAAATATAGGATCATATTTATTAATAAATCTGCCAATAGTTTCATCTACAGATTCTAAAAAGTCTGAAGGAGCAAAGATAAAAAAACTTAAGTCCAAATCTATTTGAGTTTCTGATGCTAAAAATTTATCAAATGAAGTACCCAGGACAAAAAAAAAATTATTTCACCTAGTAAATTCTTTAAAGATATTTTAGTTATATTTAAGAGAATTGGTAATAAAATAGAAAAAGTTAAAGCATCTGATTATGCTCTTATTTTATAATAGTTATTTAATCTTATTTTCATACATATTTGAAATATATACCAGATTGGTGACATAGTTAACTAACTGTGATTATAGTTACCTACTTAAACCTTCTCAAAATCTTACGATTAGTTTTGGCAAGATTTTATTATAGCTTTATTATAGTTTTGGTAAAATTTTGCCAGTTTCAGCATTCATAATAGATTTTGATAGATTTTGCCTTTTAGCAGAATAATTTTTTAATAAGACTTTAATATAGTTTTGGCAAAGTTTTGCTTTTCAGTATTTTATTAACTTGCTTAAATCTTCTAGTTTCAGTAGGTAATCTTAACTGTGATGCAGAAAAATTTTGCAAAAAAATATTTTCTCATCAATATATAAAGCTTTAAAAAAATATGTAATATATGTATTTTTGCCTATTCTGCAAGTTTACTTAGAGTAATAAAGATGATTTTAAAGATTATTTTTGACTTATTTCAATAAACTACTTTTTTTGTTAAAATTAATCTAATCATTTTGAAAATGATTGGTAAAGACAGATTTTTTTTATTTTTTTATATGTAAAGTCAAAAATGACTTTTAAAACCTTCTTCTGGCTTTTAAGTAAACTTGTAAAGCAAATAAAAATACAACTACATTAAGAGTTTTAGGAGTTTTTTTATTAAGTTATAAACTTATTTTTTATAATATTTGAAAATTGCTACATTACTAACTTGGCATACATTTCAGACATGTTATCTTCATACTGGCTAAACAAACTATTATAGTATTCTATAATTTTCAAATTTGATTTGATAAAAAATAATGCTTTTTCAAATTCTTTTATATAAATAGCTATATTTTTAGCCAAAGGTGCTAAAGCATAATTCATATTTTTTTTAAATCTTTTTCACTAATTAAACTAGAGAAATCAGTAGATATTTTGATCAAATCATGCTTCTCTTTTAATAGATCTTTAGCTGATTTCTTTAGGATTACTTTTAAGATCTTGCTATACAGTATATTAGAATAACATAAATCTTTCTATATAATTTTATATAAATTAGTTTTTATTTGGCTTAAGGATATTTTGAATCTTTTAAATATTTAATATATTAAAAAATAGCATTAATTTTATTTTGCTATTACAAAATTTTTAATAATTATAATAGTTTTATTTTCTTTATCCTTCATGGTAACTGGCACATCTGTATACCATTCTAATAAATTTATAATATGCTTGAAATTGTCCTTTATGATAAAATTAAATGTCTTATTAGCATTTTATTTAAGCACCTTGATTGTTAGGTTATTTATACTACCAAATTCACTCTTAGGATTTAAAAAAGATTTAGAAATTACTAGATCATTTATATTAGCATTCAAATATTATAAAGATGATAACCATTCATTTAATTTTTTGATTTCTCTTTCTAAACTTTTTGAAATAAGTACATTTTTTGTATTAGCTATGAGAGCTTAGACAATAGTAGCTTATTATATGTTTTGAACTAGCTTATTATTAGATTGGAAGAAAGAATAGTAAAATCACTAGATAAGTTTTCATTTACTAGTACCTGTTTTTTTTTCTGATATATAATACTACCAATTTTCTTCTATTTTGTTATAATCATCCTCACCATATTTTTCATTATCTAAATTCTAAATACAGAAATGTGTATTGAAAATTTATAAGTATAAAAGGCTTAAAATAAAATTGATTAAAATTAAATCATGCAATTAGTTTATTAGAATAACTATAACCCATCTTTCTATAAATATTATATTTATGTATATTTAGTTTCTGAATAAGCTTGCTTGCTGAAACCTAGGGGTTTAGGCAAGATGGTGTTTCGCCAAAAAGTGAAATTCTGCCAAAACTATATTAAAGTTATATTAAAAAACTGGTGAAACTCCGGAGAAAAATGAAACTGCCGAAACCTATTATAATTGTCAAAACTGCTTAAACTATAATAAATCTATAGTAAAATTTTGATGAAACTAATCATAAGATTTTGAAGAAGTTTAGGTAGGCAATCTTATTTCTGAAATTGATTAGTTAATTAATTTACTGCATTATGAGTTTTATTAATCCTATTCTCTACTTTATCAATTCTGGTAGAAAGATTGGATTGCTATGAATGAGATCTTTGAAAAGATTTTATAGAATAATCTGAGTCTAAATCTTCCTTATTAAGTACACTTATATCTTTTAAAAATTTAGCTACATAATAATTATTTATATCTTCTTCTATCTTTAATACAGATGATAATTCTTTCAGTTATTTAACTGGTTTAATTATTTGTAAAATAAATGCTTGCACTTGCTAAGCTATCTGTATTTGAAATTCATTTTTCTGTTTATTTAATATAAACTGGAATTCAATTTTTTGTTATTCTAATATATTTTGATATGTTTTTTGCATATTTGCAATTAATTTAATTAATTTTATTAATTGATAAATTTTATTTAAGAAGAATATAAATGCAGTAAATTTATATATTTGCTAAGTTATTTATTAAGATACTAATGAATTAGATATTCTATCTTTTTTATGTCTAGCTATTTGGCATAATTTTATTTCATAAAACTTTTTTAGCTAATTCATCTAAAGGCAAATATTTACCAATATCTTCAGCTTTTTCAAGCTATAAAAGTGAAAGGGTATTTAAAAATTTTTTATGTAATTTTTCAGATCATAATTAGCTTATTTACCTATTCATAATATTTTTCTATATAATTCATTTATAATTAGTGTTCTACAGACGATTCGGTCAAATTGAATTTAATTCAGATTTGATTCAGATTCGATTTGATTCAATTCAGAATTTTTGAATTGTGAATCAAATCTGAATCTCAGATTTGAATTTGATATCGAATCCGAATCGAATCTGAATCAATTCGACTGATTGTTTAATTTTGTCCAAATTTTATAAAGCTAGTCAAAATTGCCTTATTTGGATCTTATGTAACGTTATACAAACCAAAAAGCAATTTTGTTTCTCTTGAAAATTGAAATTTTGAGTTATACAAGATTTCCAAAAAGGCAATTTTCTTACAGATCATTTAATTCCGGCTGGAATTATGAATCACGTGATATCGGCATCGAATTCAAATCGAATTCAAATTGAATCTGAATTGATTTAATTTGATTCATTCAAATATTGAATCGAATTTCATGATTCGATTGAATCGAATTTAAATTTGATTCAATTTGATTCGATTCGATTCATGCAGAACACTATCTATAATCATATCTTCTTTTTTAATTGTTTTATATATTAGATTCCAAAACTCTTTTTTCACTATAGAAAAATGAGTTTAACTATCATATAGCTTGTTAAATCAAATACTAGCTATAATTACTATAGTATCATTAGTAGCATTTGGTATATTTAGAGCAAAATTATTAGGTTGACTTTCTACTACATATCAGTTTTCATTCTATAGATCTTCTGTAGCTTTTACTTGACTATTGCAGTTTCTAGTTAACCAAAAATCTCATTCAATACTTGATTTTTTAACTGAATAGTCATATGTCTATTTATAACTACTAAATTATCCTATCCTATATTATCAAGTAAGTTAGTTAACTTTCAATTCTGTTTTATAGTAATTTCTTCATAAAATTATTTTAAATCTCTTTTTTTCATATATTCTCTTAAATATCCTATAGTTACTTTTCTTCCTATTGGTAGACCTGTTATATTATCTGCTGGATCTATACCTTAATTTTATAAGTATAATCTAAGTTTTACAAAAAAATCTATTTCTTATATCACTTATAAAGTCTATCTCAATTATATTTCAATAACCTTTTATCTACTCTACATTATTGCAAATAGTAAATATTTCATTGATATAATAACTGAAAAGCAAAATTTTTTTATAGCAATTCACTAATATGAGTTTGCTTTCTTGCTATATTAACTATTATTCTATTTATTTATTTTTAAATATTAGCTTACAACTGCTAAAAATCACTAACAATTTTATCTATCATTTTTTCAGTAAAATTTCTTTATATTATTTTATTATCTCACTTAGCTTCTATATCATATTACCTTTATTATTCACAGATTAAATCCTGTTGCAAATTATTCTCTTTTCAGCAAATCTGCCTTATAGCTTTTTTTATTTAATATATCAAGATTTTTTTTTACCTATTATTATATTATTCAGATAACTATCTATAGTATTTGCTAGCTTCATAATAGTAATCATCTTCAAATTAGTATTAGGATTATACAAATCTAAAGAATTCTTTCATACTAACAAATTTTTTTATAATGAAATAGTTTTAATCTGATATTACAATTTTTTTACCTACTTCTCAAATTTTATTAAATGCTTTTCTAAAATAGAGATATACTTTTTCTTATCTTATACTTTCTTTTTAATTTGATATAACTGACTTTTTAGAATAGAGATTTCAGATTTTAACTCTACTATTTCCTTTTTTAAAATATTTTCAAGACGTTTTATCTTTCTATTGAAATCTTAAATTTTCTGCTCATACCAGATATATTTTTGTTCTAATTGATTAATCTATTTCTTATTTTGATAATTAATTTTTACCTTTAGTTATAATACATCTCAAAGATAATAGTTATCTTCTTCCAATTTCACAGATAAAATGATACCAAATTGGGGCTCATTTAGGTCATTTTAGAATACCCTAAAATGACCTAAATGAGCCCCAATTTTTTTTGTTTTTCTTCAGCAGGATATCTGATTGATGACCAAATTTTGGTATAATTCATACACATCAAGGTTATCAATCAGGTATTTATTTTGTATGCAATTAGATATATATATATATATAACAATATCACTAGTCAAAATAGGACAATTCGGCCTAAATTTGACCAAGTCAAATATAGGTTGAATGATGAACTAATCTGTGTCAAATTAAGGTTAATTTTGGTGTAGTTAGGTTGCTAATTACCTTTAATTCAGAAAGACAATTTAGCCACTATTCATATTTAATTAGATTTTAAAAAAAGCTAATATTCAGCCAAAAAGATGCTAAATTCAGCCTTAAAAGGGCCAGTATCCAGACTAAAAAAGCTGGTATTTGACCTTAATTTGATTTTAAAAAAGCTAATATTCAACCTATATTTATCATAAATTTATTTTATAAATATTGTTATATATTAAATCTAATTTATTATTCAATTAAAAACTACATATAAATATTAAAAGTACTTTCAGGTTGTCAAAATAAACTCTAAAAAAATAAAATTAAAATGAAATTGTAAAGTTTTCAAATTAATCCTATAAAAAGAAAAGCTATTATCATATCAAATACTTAAGGTATTGTAATTATGCTGAATACTTTAAGTATTGATTCTATAAAAAGATTACTATGCCAAATAAGTATCTTTAAATATTACAAAATTGATCATATAGAGCTAAAGTTAATTAAAATAGTCCAAAAAAAATTAATTAGTATAGTTAGTTCATTAATCTTATAGAAAAAAGAAAAAAAACATGTTAAATAAAGTACCTTTAAATGCCAAAAAGCTCTTACATTCAAAAAGCTGAAGTTAATTCTAAAAAAAAAAAAATAAAAAATAATTAGCGAAATTTGATCTTACCAGTACTAATAATAGATAAACTAACATATTATATCATCCTTATGCAAATATTCATAGGAATATTTTGTATTGAAAAGAAATAAAATAATAATTAAATATAAAAAAAAAACTAAAAAAAAAAAATTAATTAGTAACAAGTGACATGAAATTAAAAAACTTATCATTTTTAAAAGAGTGTCAAGTGAAAAAAATAAAAAAATTCAGTTAGTATAAAATAAAGGCAAAAAGAATCCAATTTTTTAAAGACTTACTTTCCAAATAAAGACTTAAAAAAACAAAGAAAACAACTTGTATAATCCAAAATCACCTAATACATCTTTTATTTCCTATTGAACTCCTTAAACTATAAATGTTTAATATGATTATTTTTTAAAAAAAGATATGTTTCGTAATGTTTTATTATAGAACTTAATATATAATTCATCTAAAATTCAGCTATAAAGATGCAATAGAAATGCTAATATGATTCTTTTAAAAAGGTGAATTTCATAATAAAATATCATAAAACTTACCACTTAATTTACTTAAAATTCGTCCAAATCTATCTGATATACTATATTTCTCTAAAGAAAGTAAAGTTTCGTCTTTAAAATATAAATGTAAAATACCTTTGAAATACCATTTAAATCTACTATTGAATCAATATTTTATTATGAATTTTTACTAAAGTTAAAGGAAAAAAAAGGGGTGCCGTTCAAAATCCTGAAACTCAAAATCCCGACAAGCCAAAATCCCGACACTTGAAATCCCGACAGGTACAAAATCCCAAAACTCAAAATCCTGACAGGGTCAAAATCCCAATAGGTACGAAATTCCAAAATTGACCCGCATTAAGCTTTAATGCACCTGGAATTAAGTTTCAGGATTTTTTTCAGAAGTTTAATAAATCACGAATTATAGTTCCGGTCAGCATTAATGCTTAATGCGGGCCAATTTTTCAGGATTTTGACCCTGACGGGATTTTGCATTTTGGGATTTTGATGTCAGGATTTTAGCCTGTCAGGATTTTGAATTTTGGGATTTCGTACCATACCCAAAAAAAGAAGTTTAAAAAAACTTAAAAAAATCATATATATATATACTAATTTAAGTTTTTTTTAAACTATTATAGAATCATGTATCATTTAAAATATATGTATTCTTTTTTCTCATTTTCTTTAATATAGTATTATAATTAATATAAGTCATTAAATTTACTAATTTTCAGCTTTAAAAGTTACTTTTTAGCTTTAAATAAGATAAATAAATGATTTATCCCCAACTCTCCCTCTTTAATCTTTTTTTTTACCATTTTAAAATTTTTGACATTTATATTAATTTTTATTCTTTAATTCAACCATAATTTTACAATAAAAAAGCTACAATTTGGCCATTATTCTGCAAGGTTGAATATAGATTGAATATAAGTTTAAAAATTAGTATGCAATTTGGCTATCATTCTATAGAGTTGAATATAAATTAAATTGCATTTTATTACTAATTTAAGTTGAATATTGGCCTAATGTCATTAAGGCTGAATATTTTTATTTCAACTAGTGTATATTACAATTTTATAAATTATTACAAATCGGGTTGCTGATTTTTTTTAAATGATCACTTAATAAAATAATTATAAATCGGTCAATCCAATTACTTATATTATATTTAATTGGGTATGTGCCTTATTGATTACCAATTTTTGTTTAATCTGATATATATACTATGTTAACTAATTATTTTAATAGTTATCACTTATCAATCGGATATATACTCGATTGAACAGTATTCTACCTGTGTTTGGCTTTATGTTCTTTATATATTCTTCTTTATGTCTACAGAATGATATTCTTTTGTACATCTGAAATGTATACCAGGTTGGTGATGCAGTTAACTAACTGTGATGCAGAAAAATTTTGCAAAAAAAATATTTTCTTAATATATAAAACTTTAAAAAAATATATATAATATGTATATTTTTGCCTGCTCTGCAAGTTTACTTAGAGTAGCAAAGGTGATTTTAAAGATCATTTTTGACTTATTTCAAGAAAATACTTTTTTTCATAAAAATTAATTTAATTATTTTTGGAAATGATCGGTAAAGAAGTATTTTTTTATTTTTTTATATATAAAGTCAAAAATGACTTTTAAACTTCCCTTCCAGCCTTTAAGTAAACTTGCAGTGTGACTAAAAATACAATTATATTAAGAATTTTAAAAGTTTTTTATTAAGTTATAAACTTATTTTTATAATATTTGAAAATTGTTACACTATTAATCTGGCACACATTTCAAACATGCTATTCTTTTTTTATAATTATAAAAAAGAATCAAAATAGAAGAACCTTTGATTTAGAATCTTACTTTATAGAAACTCTATTATTACCTAAAGACTATTATCAAACTGCTAAAAAAATGCAAGATACTTATATAAATACTAGTCAAAAACTGATTTATCTTACAGATATCTTATAAATATTAGGTACCCAAAATGCAGAAAATCTGCTATATATTAAGTACCCAATATATATACTATAGAATTAAAAAATATAATTTATTAATTATCTTGCTATCCAGTGATTATAAAAGGATGAAATATAGTTCATTCGATTCATCTTACTAAGGCGTATCGAATGGTACTAATTTTACATTTCTAGGTATGATAGATGCTAAGATATTCAATAAATTGTAAAAAATAAACAAAAAATGCAATATCTTGACATTTATTGCACCTAGAAATGTGAAATTAGTACCATTCGATATGCCTTAGTAAGATGAATTGAATGAGTTATATTTTATCTTTTTATGATTACTGGATAGCAAAATAATTAATAAATTGTATTTTTTAATTCTATAGTATACATATTAAGTACCTGATATATAGCAGATTTTTTGCATTTTGGGTATCTAATATTTATAAGATATCTGTAAAATATTTGTAAGATAGATCAGTTTTTGACCAGTGAAAGGTAGAATATGAGTTTTCTCTTCTAAAGATCAAAAAATAATTAAACTATTAAGCTTTATATTAAATTCACAAGCTTCAGTTTAGATATATTTCACAAACATTTTTTAATAATATTACTGTACTTATGAAAGTTATTCAAGCTGATTTATATTATATGTTTTATAATCAAATTGAAAATAAAACTTATAAATTTGCATTTAATTATGTAAATATTACTACCTATACTAAATGAACCTATCCTTTAGCTAAATATAATTTTACTAATATAGCTAAAAGATTTGAAAAACTTTTTAATTCTCAACTATGTCCAATTATCTGATTTAAAGTTAAAGTTTTAATGATAAATAAGGATATTGAATTTCAAGGTAATGTTATCAAATTAATAAATATATATACAGTAATATTATAATTCAGCTAACTAATTCTAAAAAAATTATGGATATTGTTGAAAGATTTAATCATATATTACAAGAGTGAGTATTTTTTATTTAAGATGTTATTAAAATGAAATTACTTTCTACTGAATACTGTTAAGCTTGAATAAAAGACCTTCCTATTTTTCTCTTAAACTTAACAATTCTATAACTTATCTTTTGGGCATTTCTCCTGCTGAAATATAAACAAAAAAATATATTTTCACTAAAGCTTCCAAACCTTAAAAAAAGCCTATTGGATTTGATGAGCCTAAATTATTTTATAAAATATTTACTTAATTTTGATGAATTAAAAGGTGAGAATTGATATAAATTAGTTTTCTCAAATTTATCATATTAAAGAATCATTGATGCAAAAAAATTAGCTAATCTTATACTGACTGAAAAATAATAAAGGATATGATTCAAAAAGATTTTTTGTAAAAGAAAGATTAATAATTATTAAAAAAGTATAACTACTATCTTAATAGGTACTTGCAACTTAAATTTCTAATTCATAAAGTTTAAGTATTTCATTTATTTTTTCTACTGATTTTTTTTCTATAATCTCTTTTTAATTAGCTAATAAGAGATATAATTTGTATAAGATTTTGAGACTGCAATATACATATCAATTTTTGAAATCTACTATTTTTTCATTAAAGACTTTCTTATTTGAAGCTTACTGTTTTATTACATATCTGCAGTAATCATCTGGATCCTTTTTGTACTGTAATATTTTTAAATATCTTATGTATAACACTTTCATTTTGTCATATTTTTTTATGCCTTAACTATATGCTACTTTAATTATCTTAATTAATGCTAATTTAATATCTTTATAGTTAACTATTATCTTATATAAATATTTACTTTTATATTATATAAAGATTTATTTAATTAAAATTATTTATAACTTTAGAAAAATAAAAGTTGATTTTATTTGTGATTAACTTTACAATTCTAGCAAGATTTATGGTAAAGCCTGTATCTATTTAGAAGATTACTAATTGCATTTCAAAACTAAAAAGTGCTAGCTTTATTCTAAATGTGACAAGTCTACCAGAACAGCTTATGATTAATACCAATTGTATATTGGAGATAATTCAATATATTAATAGGTTTTAGGATAAGACTTTTCTTTATGAGCAAAATCTTCCTTGATTTAATGATTTGTGAGAAAAAGCCTATCCTGATTAATTATTCTAATAATCTACTCTGATAGATTTTTTTTTTTGAATAAATATAAAAAAAAAGATTTTGCTTTGTAATATCATGAACATTATTTATTTTTATGTTTTATTTATATATTTTACTTTGTTCTGCAATTTTAATATTCTATAAGCAAAATTTTTGTTAACAAATTGGACTTTAAAGGTTAGACTTTATATATGTATACCTAAAGTTAGACTTTAGGAATTAGATTTTTTTTACCTTAAAATAAATCTATTTGTATTATACTGTATAATAGATTAAAAAATATAGTATTTATTACATTTACTTTAAGCTCATATTCCTGCTTTCTCTTTAGCTATCTATATGGTATATTATTAAAAGGATATTTTTTTTTTACATCTTAAACACTTTAAATTTAACTTCTAATATGTAAGTCTAATCTCCAATTCACAAATCTAAAATTGACTTAGTATTTTTTTGAGAAAATTATATTTAAATTTTTGTAATGATTTTATAAATTTACTACATTTTGCAAGTGATCTGTTACTTTTGGCAGCCCACTGTATATGATAATATACAAATTTTAAAAACTGAAATTATACTTCCCATAAAAAAGAAAATTTGTATTATGTGACCTTTCAAAGAAGAAAATTCGAGTGTTAATCCAATTTTTACATATTTGATTTTTCTAGATTTTACTAATTAATTTCTTTAATTCTTAAATGGATCACTAATTAAAGTTTTAATTTTAAAAGATATTATATATAAATCTTTTAAGTTTTTGTCTACATATAAGTATAAAATAGTTGAATTATTTGTAAAATTGCAAATTTTAAATGAGAGTTGAAACAAATTTTTAATCAAAATCACGTGATTTAATTTATTATTAGTTTTTATTTAGAATTTGCAATTTTAAGAATAATGCAAGCTCAATAAGTGGTGAAATCACAGGTAAGGTGATTTTAATCCTGGCAAACCTGTTTTTAAAAAATATAAAAAATTTTTCATATCTGATATTTATTATTATTTTATTTATAGCATTAAAAACTAACTACCATTATTTTTGTTAGGATTCATAAGTACATTTTTATTTAAATTTCTTTTCTATTTAACATCTTTTTCTAATAGTGTTTTTTTAGTTAGTTAGTTTCATTTCTAGTTCTATTTTATTTTATTAGAAGTATACAAAAATTCATGTATGGTTCAAGTATAAAGTATATGGTAATTTATAAATTATTGTGAAAGAAGAGTTTAAATTGCCAACTTATTATTATAATACCCATGCCTATCCCAAAATGTACATGATTCTCGGTTAAAAAAAATAAAGCCTCGTACCAAAATCTCTGCATACAGCTACTGTAATAATAAAAAGCCCAAAGGCCAACTATTTCTGGGTTCTATTAATTTATTTAGTCCCGAATGTATTATTTACAATATAATTTTAATAAATTAAAGGTTTTATTACAATAAATCCATTCAGTTACATATTTACATATAACTCAAATGTGAACTAAAGTAATATACAAATACTATAAATGAAAAAAAAAAAATAAGGAAAGCTATAATTATTAATAGTTAATATTGTTAGCTTTACAATAATTAATTGCTTCCTCATATTTTTTATTAGAAGCAGCCATTATCATATAATATTTACCCATTTCTTCATCATTGTTAGCGAAATAATAAGTAGCTACATTAAACATAGCTACAGCATGATCATTATTAGCAGCTTTAACAAGATAATCGATCGCTACATCCATATTTTTCTTGACTCCTTTTCCTTGCATAACCATTAACGCATAACGAAGTTGTGCATCAGGATATGCATCACCGCGATCTGCAGCTTCTTTGAAAAGTTCAGCAGCAATTTTATTTTTTTCATCAGTAGAACATTTAAGGTCAGACCAACCTTTTACAATATAATAAGCTTTCCAATATTTTGCTTTTGGATTACCCATATTAGCATAAGTATCAAAACATTTGTATAATATATTCTTATCGATGCCATTTTTTTTAGTATTATGTTCTTCAACTGCTTTTTCAATTGTCAAATAATTAAATGAACTCCAACTGAAAACAACACTATCTTTTCGTTCAGGAACTTTTTTGACGGTCTTACGTTTTGTGGATTTTTCAGGATCATAATTGTTAAAAATATCCTGAAGAGTCGTTAACATCTGAGAGAATATAGGTCGTTTACCCGGATTTTGATGGACAGCATCGTTTACAAGCTCTTGATATTCCTCTGGAATGCCAGAATTGGGAGTAAATGGTTCACGATACCCACTTACTACTTTTTGTGTAATTTCCATAAAATCGTCATACTTTTCGTATGGAGTTTTACATTCAGCAATCTCCCAAAGAAGAATACCAAAACTATAAACTTCACATTTAGTATCATATTTTTTTTTCCTATCTTTATCCACTACCTCTCCTGTCATTCCTCTTCTTAACATTTCAGGAGAACTATGTCGAACGCATTCTTTATCCACGGCTAGATTGTTAGTAGCTGATTCAAATGCTCTACTTACTTTAAAATTTGTGATTTTTGCAATATTACGATCTGTAATTACAATATTTTCTGACCTAATATCTCTATGAACGATCTATATGAAGATAATGAAAAATTTTTTTAATAAAAATCAAAAATTTAATATTCAAAAAAAAAAAACAATTAAAATGCCTATTTAATACCTTAACAGCATTAAGGAAATTCAACCCTTTAGCAATATCATAAGCAAATCCTAACCTCACTTTCATCCCAATTTTTCCTGGTCCATTCTCTTTAATATATTCACGTAAATTTTTGTTTTCAGCCCATTCAGTTATTAAATAATAATTCATATTAGATTCATCATAAGTAAATCCATAGAAGTGAATGATATTTTGACAATCTTTAAGTTTCTTAAGAATTGTGACTTGATTTTTAATCATATCTCTATTGTCCTTTTCTATTGATTTAAAAGCAAATCCTTCTCTAGTTTTTACATTAATATATTTTCTCAATTTATCACCTCGAAAAATTTTTGTTTCCTCATAATCTTGGAACGGAAGAGGAGATTCATGAAAGATACTATCAATCTTTGTTTGATTTCCTTTTTCACCAAGACTTTGCATAGTATTTGCCATTGTGCTGACTTTTTCGACAATTTCAGAAACTTTTTTATCCATATTATCCATTTTCTTATTCGTATAACTAATACTTTCAGCTAAAGCTGATTGAAACTTTTGAAGTTCCTTTAAGTCATCTTGCAAATCTTTTTTATCTCTATCTGCACGAATGTTAAAATCAATCATTAGATTAAGATTTAGTACACGAATACCATTTTCATAATCTTTACACAAATCTGTAAATTTTTCTTCAATTTTTTGAGCACCTAAAAATTTTTGTACTTTACTATATTGCGTTATTTCTTCAGAATAATTTTTCATTTTTTGAAGAACTTCAACAAATTTTTGTAAATTAATATAATGTCTTGAAGAATATAAATCTTCTTCTCTTAATATCATAATCGCTGAATTTGCTGCGGCGATACGTTCTATCAAAAGTTTGGTTATCCTTTTATTATGTTGAGCTGTACTATATAAATCTATAACTTTATTAAGTATATCAGCTACATCTTTAACAAGAGGAAGAAATTGTGTGAAAGGAAGAATATCACTCATTTTTACTTAATTTTTACTTATTTTTAGTTGAGAGTTGAGAAGTTTTGGTATCACTTTTTTTTTTTTGTGAAAAAATTTAAAATAAAACTTAAAATAACCAATATTATATATACTATATAATATATTCCGTATCACCAATTTTTTCTTGTTTGCCATTAGACGCAACGAAAAGGATAATCGGATAATCTTTATGGAATCATAAAAAAAAAAAATATTAAACCTATTATAGAAAAGATCTTCTAAAATGGATACGGTTTTAAGGTTCAGACAAAATGATTTATCTCAAAAGGAATTCGATTTCCGTATGTTTCACAGATAAGCAAGCCCAATGTATGGAATTTCTTACTATAAATAAATTCAAATATGGTAAATAAAGAAAGAAATTTTTTTTTCTTGTACTTCATGATGTTTTTTTTAGGAAATGGTACAAAAAATTAAAAAATATACCGTTGCACAGACACCGAGGATGGCATTGTAAGTCTGGCCAGAGTTATGGAAAATTTTCTCTATTTTTAACTCTTTATTAGGTTTCCAAAACTGATTATTATGCTAAAGTAACATATTTTTGAGTACAAAAGTACAAAGCTCTTTATCATATCATAAGAGTATTAAAAGATCATCATCATCTTGACTTTTGATGTCAATAGTTCGTTTAGAAGGGTTGTATCGCTCATATAACAATTTTCTTATTAGAAATAAAATATATAAACGATTAAACGAACAAAAAAAAAAAAATAAATAATTAATTAATTAATTAATTAAAATAAAATCAACCACAACCATCCAACCATTATGGTTGATACACCTATTCCATTTTCAAAATTAATACCACTTATTAAAGATGTAAATGACATATTTAATAAAGTTATGAATTTATATAATACGGCTCAACATAGTAAAAAAAAGATCAAACTTTTGATAGAACGTATTGGTACAGCAAATTCAGCAGTTAGTATTTTACGAGAAGAAAATTTATATACATTACATTATTATAATAATTTACAAAGATTAATTCAAGTATTACAAAAAATGAGAAAATATATTGAAGAATTAATACAATATAATAAAATGAAAAAACTTTTAAAATCCAAATCAATTAAAAAAATGTTTAAAGATTTATGCGAAGAGTATGATATGAGTATTAGATTATTAAATTTAATTAATTTTGAAACTTTAAATGAAACTTTGAAAGAAGACGTTAAGGAACTTTATGAAGTTTTGCAAAAAGATATTCGAGGACTTTTTAATTTTCAAGAAGCTTTAGCAAAGAGTATTATTGATACAAACGTGAAAGTGACCGATACGAGCAAGAAAATAACCGACATGAATGAGAATGTAAATTTTACGAATAATCAATGGATAGAAAATGCGATTAAAGAGAGATTGATTAAAAATATAGAATGGAACGAATTAACCAATTTATCAGGAGTTGGATCTGGTCATTTTGGATCCGTATCTAAAGCATATTGGTCAAAAACAAATGATTATGTTGTTTTTAAGAAATCAAATGATATTCAAAATCAAAATCAAGCATTTCAACATGAGATACAAATGCAACTTAGAGCGCATGCATGTGAAAATATCATTCGTTTTCTAGGAATTACTCAAGGTAATAATTTAATATAATGATTCTAATATCTGTGATATATATATATATTATATATGTATCATATTTACCATATTTTAATTATTTGAATTAATAGAACCACAGAATAATAAATATTGTATAGTAATGGAATTTGCTGAAGGTGGTGATTTGAGAAATTACCTTTACGAAAATTTTTCATTACTTAATTGGGATAAAAAATATCAATTAGCTTTTGATATCACAAATGGAGTACATTATTTACATAAGGAAAATATTTTACATAGGGATCTTGTAAGATTATTTAGTATTTATCTTAATATTAAATTTCTGAATAAAATATTATTACTTAAATATTTTTACTCCTTCTACAGCATGCAAAAAACATAGTCATACAAAAAGGAAAAGCGAAAATAACAGATTTTGGATACGCGAAAAGTGTAGAAACTCAAACGATGATACATAAAGGAGTTTTTGGAATGGTACCATATGTAGCTCCGGAATTATTTAATTTTGATAATTCTCAACCTCACCATTTTCAAAGAAAATGGATATTTATAGTCTTGGAATTTTACTTTGGGAATTATCAAGTGGATATCCACCATTTAAAGATCAAAATGAAAGAGTATTAATTATTAATATAGTTTATCAAGGACTTAGAGAACGAATCATAAAGGATACACCATTCGATTATTTTAATCTTTATACTGCATGTTGGAATGGAAATCCCGAAGAAAGGCCTATTATTGAAGATGTTTATGATAAATTGAAGTGTATGTTAAATAAGGATGATGATAATGATAATTCATCATTAATTGATAATTCACAATTCACTAAATCAACTATGGTTAACTTTAATAATCCAGATATATTTAATAATTTATCATTAAAATAAGAAAATATTGATAGATAATTAGAAGCAGCTAGTGTTACTAAATAATAATATGTTATTTATCGTTCAGTCGATTAAGAATATGCGGGATTTAAGTGACTAAAGTTTCTATTGGTTTCCGAATTATTCTTATGACCGTTCTAATTTAGCTACGTTTCTAGACATTTATTTTATTTATTTTATAAATATTTACAGAACTTTAACGCATAAAGTTACATGTCATGTGATAAACATTAATATCTGGTTTAAGTTCTCTCTCAGACTTATATATCCGTACAGTACAATAAAATACAAAATATATAAACTTTAAATCTTTTTAACGAATAACATAAATTATATATATTATATCTCTTGTTTTCTTGGATTACAGTAAAAATCCGGACGATTGTTTAATTCCGCGGATGCAGATCATTTTGAACTTTATTATTCTAACACAAAAAATATTTTTTTTCGATTTGAGTGGTTCTTTTGTCATTGAAAGGTACAAAACATTTTGGAGATACATCTTATTGTAAAAAAGAAACCAAAACAATAAGAATTATTCGTTCTTTTTTTTTTTAATTAATAAAATCTCGACTATTTCTGTGAACATGAGTTATTTTGTATTTCTTTTGTATTTCTAGCATGACTAAATATCTTGAATGGGATTATACAAGTCTTTTGCTTGGACCTTCATTTATTAGAAGTCTAGAATCGCGAATTTTCCATTACTATTTTGTTATTAAAATTAAAAAGAATTGCATATAATGTATTTAGATCTAGAATGCGTTTGGCGTCTTTATAAATATTTTAAAAAATTCTCCTTGCATTGGTTAAATAAATGAAAACAATAACAACAAATTTACCGGCCAAGAGATACACAATGCAGTATACTATTTCGAGCATGTCTATTTATTTGTTCTTTAAATTAAACAATACGATTAACGAAAAAAACGGTCGTTTTAATTAGAAAAAAATGGGTTTAACATTAAATTTTTATGAATAATGCAGTACTAATGAATAATAATGCGTTTTCTATGAGAATTTATTACAAGATAAAAAAAAACAAATAATTTTGCATATATTAAATAGTTTAAATACTTTGTTAAACAATGACACCACCTTTCATTATGATAATCATGTGAACAGTTTTCTAATCAAAAAATCAAACCAATCAGAATTTTATCATCTCTTATCCTTTCATTTATTATTGGATTGGTGCAGTCTAACATCTCTTTGTAATTAAAGATATTAATGACTTATCGTTAAAACTAAATATTATTCGTATTAGATAGTTAAGATTGATGATCCTTTAAATCTTTCATTAAAAAAGATTAAAGGATTCCCGAATCAATAACCAATTTTTCACTTTATAATTAAACTATACTTAAATTTTTGTAACATTATGAACAAACTGTATTTGAATATTTCCAACTTTTAAAAAATGTTTTTCCGCATTGTGGTACTAATAAACTATTCTGGATATCGCGAATTGCTTCTTCATATGTGTAAATTCTAGAATCTAGATTCTTGAAAAACAAAAAATAAAAAAAAAAAAATTTACACAAAGCTATGCACAATCTCTATCCAATCAACTTCCAAAAAAAATAAGCTTAAAAACTTTTGATTTTCGCGCTGATTCAGATTTCTCAAGAAAATTAAGCTTTTAAATTATGAAATAAGTAAAGATAAGCTAAAGCTTGCAAAAATAAGCTTTTTATGAGTTTATCAATATTAAACTTTTTTTAAGCAATAACATGTTATATTATTATAATATGCTATGAAATATTAAAAGAAAAATATTATTTAACAATTTTAGAAGAAACCTATTTTTCGTCAAAGTTTCTTCCAAAGTAAATTTCATTCATTTATTATATTTTTCATATTTTTTAAAATCATATCACTTAAAACACGCATACTTTTTATCATTTATTAATTTTTTTTTTACGTTCATATAAAATTTTATCATACCTCATAAATCCTTTTAACGAAAGGATTTTTTTCTCGATTTTACCATTTTTTTTTAATTAACGAATTTTTTTTAACTACGAATTTTTTTTTTTACCCTACCGAATGAATAATCGATATATATAATCACGAAATTTAAATTTTTTTTTAAAATTATAAAA